>CAIGQZ010032508.1:10810-21172 GCA_903798205.1 Danio tinwini
TCCAAGCTATTATGTTTGAATGTCAAACCTACCACAAGCCTAAACCCAACCTCACAGTATCCTGCTGTGTTTTATTAACCTCTAAACCTACCCCAACTCTAAACCCAACCTCACAGTAACAAACCTCCTGGAGTTTTCATTTATTTAATGTGCTGTACATGGCACAGGATACAACCTTTTGTATATAATTAATATCACAACTACCCCAACCCTAGGCCCACCCTCACAGTAACCTGCTGTGTTTAATTAACTTTTACACCTACCTCAACCCTAAACACAACCTCAGAGTAACCTGTTATATATATATATATAATCTTTTTTTTTTTTTTTTATTAAAGTCTACTACAGCTACACCAATCGTAAAACCCAGCCTACTTGTGGCATAGTACCTACCACTTAGAGGTCACCCAGCCAACTTGCAGCGTAATCTCTTCCTCGTGTTGGTGTCTGAGCTGCAGCAATACCTAAGTGCTCTGACAAACAAACATAAAAGAAACATTTCCTTTCAACCTCCTCTTGGAGAGGAGAGAGTCTCCAACCCTGGATCTCAGGTTTTCTATGAAGGGACTGTCAGGGACCCTGTAAGAGCATCCCATCCACACAAGCTCTTGCCTTCAAAACAAAGCAGAATGTTTGGTGAAGGAACTCTAGGTTGACAGAGCCTTGTCCTTGTTTCAAGCAATGTGCTAACAAGGTGCTGTACAGAGTGCCAGTGGCACAAAGTATAACACTTATGACTATGGCTCAAAAGATTCTAGGTTACGGAAACCATGAAACTGTGTATTAGAGAGTGCGTAAAGGTATGAGTGGCACTTGTGTAAGGGGGTCAGTAAAGTGCGAGCAATCAGAAAGAACTGGAGTTTGTGTCAAGACTGGTCCTCTCAGCTGGCAGCTCCCATGTGGTCTAGTGGTTGGGATTCCTGGTTTTCACCCAGGTGACCTGGGTTCAACTCTCAGTATGGGAAGGCCTGATTGTTTTTGCTTCTGACCTTTTTGGCCAGCAGTTGGACTGCTTCAACGTTATAGGGTGAGGTTGGAATTACTCCAGGAAGCCTTCGATAGCTCAGTTGGTAGAGTGGAGGTCTGTAAGTGGGATTTTGGCAATCCTTAGGTTGCTGGTTCGACTCCGGCTCGAAGAATGTTCTTTTTCTCTCAGAGCCACTTACTTTTCAGCGCTGTTCAAAGAGATCATCGGCGTCAGAGCTCGGAGTTCACCTTAGAGGTAACAATGAAGCTCCCTGACCCGGAATCGACCCCAGGCCGCAGCAGTGAGAGCGCCGAATCCTAACCACTAGACCACCAGGGAAGGCCTGGGAAAATGTTGACCTCAAGCCTAGCTGTGGGCCTCCACCTAAGTGTGCTGCAGCTGCTCTGACAAAAATAAATCTAATGCTTGTAACCTCCTCCTGAAGAGGAGAAAGTCCCAGACCCTGGATCACAGTTCTTCTAGGGAGGGACTGTCACATGCTCTGTAAGTGCATCCTATCGACACCACAACTTGCCATAATAACAAAGCACAGCATGCGTCCTTATTCTAAGCAACATGCCAATGATGACAATACAAAAAAGGACAGAGCCAATGGCTCACACGGCCACCTGTAAGTCGTGGTTATTTCTGGTTACACCGGCCAATCAAGTTCCGAGCTGGAACCAAGATTTTTTTAATTCTTGGTTACACCAGGCCAATCACGTTCCGAGCTGGAACCAAGATTCTTCTTATTCCTGGTTACGACAGCCAATCGTGTTCCGGGTTACTATGAACGCTATGGCCAATCAGAGCCCTGATACCATCCATGATTCCTACTGTAATAACAATAGATTTCGTCGCGGATTAATTTTTGGACAACAATTGCAAAGTAAGTATTTTTTATAACATGTTGATTTAAATGAATAACCATTTACAACAACGTTAATTACTACAAAACGATTATGATATTTTGATTGTTATAGATGTTAGCCGACCAAGCAAACTGTAAATTTTTGCCCCCGTCCTCACATCCACTGCAGCAGTGACCAGCTCCACAGAGCCATCCAGCATTGTCTCAGTAAGTAATTTCAGATTTTCTGTCCAAATAAAGGTAATTCAGTTTGCATATTTACTGCCCCAGCTGAATTCACACAAATTGGTTTTAAGACCTGTCAATTAAATTGACTTGATGGTAATTAACTAAGCGTAATATATGTATAAATGTTAACAAAGTAAAGAGAGAAAAAAACAAAGCAAAAAAAAACAGAAATTAAGCCTTCTGCTGTTAATATTTTATCTTCACAGTAGTGAAAGAAAGAAAATGTGGATGGAAGAGAAGTAGAAAAGAAAATGAGAAATAACTATAATGGATAATATGTATGTGTTCAAAGAAAATGTTTATTGGTAAAATTATATTATTATTTTTGGAATTGAAATACATAATAAAGTATTTTAAATCAAAGGTATTTAGATTAAAACTACTATAATCATGATAACGTCACGTGAGGGTACTCGCTCAAATTTGCAAGGTGCTTTTACATTACCACACTAAATGTTTTATCTATTGTCCTTCACAGACTGCACCTTCTGGGGCATTGTTGCAAGCTCCATCTGCTGTTCCACTTCCTCGCCTTTGGGCTGAAACCTTGCCACCAGAGGACCACAAGTGGATTGCCAGCAGGCTTTTTAAAATGGGGTCCAAAGGAAAGCCAGAGCTTCGTGACAACCTCCAGCTCTGGTATTACCCTCCACAGCCTGCACTTACTTACAATCAGGCTCCAGCTCCAGACAGATTTTTCTGTCATTCACTTTTGCTGTGGATGCCATACAAGCTGTGGAGGGTCAAAGTCCTTTGCCCCAATCCTGCATGTGGACAGCATCAGCTGACCGGTGGAGGTCTTCACAAAAGGGCACGGCAAGTTCTGGACATCGACAGGATGTACAACATGGTTACAGAAACCCTCATCTGTACCAAATGCAAAGCCTCACATGTGTCCTGGAGTCAGACTGTCCTGCAGCAGCTGGATCTTGGCCATCGCTCAGAGTTTCGGGTCATTCTCACGCAGAAGTGAGTAATAGCACAACTTTATTCCTTGTGCAGTTGTTAACCTATCATCACAAATATTTCAAAATATTTTACAAATTATATATATATATATGGATATTCTTGTTCCTAAGGTACGCCTGTGATATGAGAGTCATTCGCCTACTGCGTGAGCGTGGACTAGGCAACAGCCCCACAAGGGTCATCAAACAACTGAAGGAAAACCACAGCGAAGAGTGGCTTCAGCGTCTGGCCCGCTATACCACTCAGTGTGTGGATTTCCTCAGTGGACCTGGGGTGTTGCCAATCACCTTTCAGGAGCCCCCAGCGCCTACAGTTGTGCCAAGCTGCAAGTGGCTCCTCACTGTCTACAGCCAGGACATCTTGACAAGGTTGAATGAAATCCATGCCAGGATAACATCGACCTATGGGTCCATCTTGAAGATGGATTCAACTAAAAAGGTTAGTGGATTTTCATCAATTTATAATTTCTTTATTATATTCCAGCATTGGCAAAAACCCTTTGCGTAGTCTGCTTGATATGATGTTACAGCATGCTTCTTCTCGTGTCTAATACAGATCACCAAAAAGCTAGCTGGGACAGCGAGAGGAACAGGACTCTGGCTCACCTCTGTTGGCAATGAGTTTGGTCAGGTGCTTATAAGTGTGCTCACAGCCCAGGAAGGAGCAGGACTGGACAGGATGGTGGATGGGCTGGTCAGAAGATACCAGGAGGCTGGTGTGGATCCACCTGCTGTTTTGTATGTGGATTGTGGGTGCTGCACTGATGTGGGCGAGACCAAACTCAAAGCCAGGTTCAGAGGATGGCCAGAGTTAACTGTGAGATTAGACATCTGGCACCTTATGCGCAGGATTGCCCTGGGATGTACAACTGATGCTCATCAGCTGTATCCCATCTTCATGTCACGGATCTCGGCGTGCATTTTTGAATGGGATGCAGCTGATGTTTCTTTGCTACGCCAAGCAAAGCGAGCACTGTTGATGTCCCAGGGTTGGCCTGCGCTGACAGATGCAGATGTCAACAAGCATCTCACCAGGGAGGAGCTGGCTCTCCATTGCCGGAGGAGGACCCGTGGAGAGGAGACTACCATTCTTCTCCTTGAACAGCTTTTTACAGAGCTCATGAGCAACAGGGGCAATGACTCATTGGGTGTTCCTCTTATGGACAAGGAAAGGATGGAGCACATCTGGAGTGTCCAAAAAAAGCATATGAAATGCATTCAGGACCCCCCTGGTGTTGTGCTCTATACTGAAACGGGGAGCATAACCAAGGGAGGTGTTCTACTACGGACCTACAGATGTGCCAGGGGCTCCACGTCTCTTGAGTCCTTCCATTTACACCTCAACCGTTTTATCCCAGGTATGATTTTGCACAAACACTGTGTAAAGAAAAAACATTAAATGTCTTTGTGTGTGTTTTTAATTAAGTCCTAAACACTATTTACAGGGTCCAGCGCAAATAGTCTGAACTTTCAGATTTATTTGCTGGAAGGACTAAACAGGTGGAACCAGGACCGGGAGGCTGCTTCCTTGGCATCAGAACCATCAGCTTTACGCAGCTACACAGGAGAACTTGTTCACTGTGTAAACTGCAACTATGACAAGCTGTTTGGGAGAAAAGTGGTGCCCAAGTTTTGTCCGCCTGCACGTTACACTGGTAAGAGATTTTGCTATTGTTAATGAACCTGCAATTTCTGTGTACTCTCCATCTACTGTATCCAGTTTTATAAGCAAATTTCCAAGGCCTCTAATTTATTAATGTGATTAAAACATTTTTGCAAACAAAGCCTTTGTTACCTGTTTGATAGCTCATACTATTCTGATAAAACTCATTTTAGTATAATTGTAAATAAAACCACCTTCAGGTCAATGTTCATGAGCCTTGTGCTTTAAAATCTTTAATGGTCTTTAAATATTTGTAAGAAGAAATTTATTGTTTCATGACTATTTACTGAACTGAAGCAACAAAAAAATATTATTACATTATAATTACATGTCATTATCAAACATAATGCTACAAGCTTTGAGAGATATTTATTTGTACATTTCTCTGTCTTCTTTGTATTTGCATTGCATTTCATTAGATGTTTTGTCCAGAATAATTATTATGTTTTGGACCTCTGAATAAAATGTATGTTTTTGTTTCTTCCTTGACTTTGAGCTTCAAAAACTACTTGCTTCTGCATCAAACAATCAAACATGGCTTTTAAAATTTGTTTATGTTTTATTTCTTTTTTCAGGTGAGCTCATTGGAGTGCAGTATCTGTTCCAGCAGACTGGTCAGGCACTGCAGAACATGAACCCAGATTGTGAGCAGACTGCTGAGCTCATCGAGGATCTCAATGTGGATGAGCGAGAAGAAGATGAGGGCTTCTGTGACATCAGTGAGGATCACACTATTGTTGATTCAGAGGCTGCTCTGTCACCATCCTCCTCCACATTGAGATCGGGTTCCTCCACTGCAGTCACCAGCAGTGACGCTTCTTTGCCGGTCTCCACATCCCCTGCACTGGTCCCTGACCCACCTGCGCAGCCTGAACAACCCATTTCCCCTGTGCCCTTAGAGCCAGAAGAGGCTGCTGTGGAGGACAACGATGATGATGATGATGATAACGACGATGATGACGGTGATGAAGAGACTGTAAGTCCTACTAATTTCTATGTCTTTACAGTGATATAGAATAATTTAAAATACAGAATCAATTATAAAATTATGCATTGAACAATGTAATGTGCTATGTTTTTTTGTGCTTTCATTAGGCTGTTGACTACCAAAATATTCCGGGCTTCCAGCATGTGGACAGGCTTGCCGAATATCTGGTGGAGCTCCGGACCCACAAAAGCCTCAGCCTCACCAACCAGGAGGCCAATGATATCATTGGTCTTTGGCAAAGCCTGGACGACAAAGACAAGGAGCGGGTGGTTTATTCAGCTCGACACCAGAAGCGACTGCTGAGTGGGCGATTTAAAACACCCAGGAAGCCCACTCACACCCCTGGTGTCGAGAGCACTACCAGATGTGTGCTGGGTGCAAGCAGTGCTCCTGCTCAGTGGCCTGACTGTTGCCGTCTTGTGGAGACCATCTTCATCAGGCTTTGTACCATCCACCCTAGCCCCAAGCGAAAAGGCAAGGGTACCCTTTCAAGATGGTCTCTGATCCTGCAAGACTACCGCAGGATTAGGCAACTCGTACTGGGCAACAGCTTGGTAATGGGAGGTACATCCATGCAACTGGTAGAGGTAAACCAGAATACCCTGATTCAGTGGTTTAATAACAGACAGAAGAAGCAGGAGCTGTCTGTGCTGCTTCAGGGTATTCAGTTGCCTCAGCCCCTCCCAGAAGCCCAGGAGCCTCTCCCAGTTGCCAAAAGTCTTCGGACTGAGCCAGACCAACCAGGAGAGCAGCACCAGTACATCTTGCCAGAGAGCACAGCAGGTCAGGCAAGGCAGAGGCAGACTTCTGTTGGGCGACCCCCACTCAGACCCAAGGCACCAGCACAGACCCAGGTTTTGTTTACACCATCAGCACCTGGAGCACCACTGCAGATGGTACCCAATATGTACATTCAGGCTACACCAGGGTATCAGGGTGTGCCGATATTTCAGGGCGTACCAATGTTTCAGGCTGTGCCAATGGTCCAGGGAATCCCTATGGCCCAGGGTATCCCGATGATGCAAGGAGTGCAGATGGCCCAGGGTATCCCAATGGTGCAGGGGATGCCACTCAGGCAGCCACTGCTTCAGCCAACAGTGCCCAGTACCAGCTCACAGCCTGCTGCATCACCTTCCACATCTGGAGCCATTCCCAAAAGATCCTACCGGAGAACTGTTCAAGCGAACACTTGTAAAAAGTGTGGGCAGTTCAAGACAAACGCCACAGGCCATAGCCAATTCAGGGGCAGGGTGTACTGCCCACAGACGGAAACTGTGACAAAAGAAGAGTGGCTAGAGGAAATGAGAAGGACCATTCCTAAATGATGTGTGTGTGTGTTTGTGTGTGTATGTATATGGTGTAATCAGTTTATTCACTTTCACTTGTTGGTTTAATTTTTTATTTCACACTTTATTTAAATAGTTTATATATTTTGTTAACATTTTATTTAACTTATTTATTATTTATATGTATGTATAAAGTTTATAACCATAGTAGTTCTTCAATTTATTCTTTTTCACTCATTGTTAATTTATACTTTATTGCACATTTTATTTAACTTGTTTATTACTTATGTGTGTGGGTGTATAAAGTTTACAGTTTATGACCATAATAGTTCTTCAATTTAACTTGTTGTTGGTTTCTTTTTTATTGCACTTTTTATTTAGTTTATTTTTTTTGACATTTTATTTATTATTTATATATGTGTGTGTGTATGTGTATAGTTTATACAGTTTATAACCATATAAGTTCTTCTATTTATTCTATTTCACAAATTTATTTATCATTATATTTAATTTGTTAAGTTTATATTTATTTTGTTAAGATTTACCTTATTTATTATTTTTAGACTATTTATTCTATGTTTATTACTGTTTTGTTGACAATTGTTAAATAAATATTGCATTTATAATGACTGCTCCTTGACTTTTAAGTCTACTTTGTAGTGGTTTCTCTTTTTATTTAATGTTTTATTTAAGTTGTTTATTTATATTGCTCATATTTTAATATTGTATTTAACTTATTTTTACACTTTCTATAATCATTACTGTTCTGTTGACAATTGTTAAATAAATAATGCATATATAAATAACTGACTGCTCCTTGACTATTAATTTCATATACACTGTAGCTCTACATTTCTATAAAAAAAGATCATTTGTACAATTTAGTTTTTCTTGTCACTGACAGTAAGTGCTTAGTGTTTAATGTGTTGCATCCTTGTGCAATCAAAATACAGTACAATAATAACCAGAGGCATAACAATACTACAACATCTACTAAATAATAACACATTCAAGTTAGTATGGTTTATTTTTCATGAAAGATTATCAAAAAACACAAGAACAAAGTGGTTAGGCCTGTTTTATTTACATTGGAACATTATACATTCAAACAGTTGAATGTAAATACAAATGATAAATGAATAAAACAATAAAATTGAATAAAAAAACAAATAACAATAAAGCGTCCTTAGCTGGATTCGAACCCCGGTCTCTGTGAGCACCTGCAATAGAAACCTATGTAATTCAAAATGCGTTATTTTTACACAGAACAGTATTACAAACGTGTGACGTAAAGCAGGTGCAGGGAAGGCGTGTCTGGGAACGCTTGAATGCGCCCTTTCTTTTCTTCTTTTTTTCCCCCTCTTCTTCCCTTTCTCTTTTTCTTTCTTCCCCCTTTTCTTCCCTTCTTCCCCGTCTTTGTTGGACGATTGTTCCCCAGCTTGAACGCAGCGCCTTAGACCGCTCAGCCATCCCGACATGCTTGCCTGGCAAGAGCTGTCTCCTGAAGCCACACTGCAGCACCAACAGGCCAGCTCCTCGACAAAAAAAGTGGCATGACATTTATCAAAGGGTAAGTGTGTATTTCTTTTACATGATATAACGTTAACAGTTAAGTGTTTGTTGAAGTGTGCTTAACAGAGTAACTTGTTAGGCTTCAGTACATTCAGTACAGTATCTATGTAAAACATGTCATAATTGTTTTTAGATATTAATGTATTTTAAATTGTATCTATTTTGAGATTTACGTCGTAGAATTTACTAAAGTTTGACCGTTACTGAGAGAGATTTGAATAGGTGGGGGAAGGGTTGAGTGTACAGTATACAGCATGTGGTTTTAAGGCCTGAAATGTTTCTGTCCAATTCCTCTTATTTTTTTCTTTTCTTTTTTTTGGAGATACAAACTGTCAAATTACATATTAGATAAATATTACACACATTCTAGAGACAGTCATAAATTAATTTACCATTAAGCTATTGTGTGCTTTATTAAGGGAGTCATTGAGTAAAAAAAGTTTTTTTATATTGTGTAAAACTGTTTATTACATTTTTCATGATTTTTTCAGATTGAGAAATGCCCATTGCAGTCTCGTGGCCAGAGGACCTTGCTTGGAGGTGTGCTGAAATGCACATGTGGTTTTCACACTCAAAAGGTACATTTATTATTCAATATGTGTTTATTATTATTTACTACAATGGCTTCTACATGGTTATATGTATATTTGTGATTATTTTAAGCAGAGTATTGCCTCTGCTGCTCCAGCACAAACGGTGCAACAACCTTCCCCTGCTGTACCTGCTCAGGAGGTGATGGAGCAGAGACAAGCTGAGGCCCAGCCCCAGCCCCCATCTACTCCTTAATGTTACTAATTTGCTAATGTTGCTGAGTGATGGAGGTATGAATAGTCTCATTAAAAACTTGTTGTTCTTCATGAATACTGATCTAAACTCTTAATGGCTGGAGTGGGTGTTAATGTTTCTAATTTGCTTATGTTTTACTGGGTATATGAATTGTTAGAAAGTGTCTTGTTAGAAAGTTATTGTTCTAAACCATGATGTTGGTGTTAATAGTCAAATGCAAGCTTTTCCAAATTACTGCCAGAATTTTATATAAAAAAAAATAAAAAAACGGTTCTGTTTTGTTAACCTGCTGATCTGTTGGCCTGGGCTAATACAGTTACTCCTGTGTATTCCATTTTAGGCTTGGGTCGGTATAAGATTCTGATGGTATGATAAACTTGAATGAAAATATCACGGTTTCTTGGTATTGTGATAACTGCTCTATAATACATTCTTTTAAATGTCTGGGTAAAAAAACTAAATCTCTTCTCTTTTGAGCAGAATATAATTTATTTTGAGAAACTTTCAAAATATTTTGGAGCACTAAACATGTCAGGCTGAATAATGAAAATGAATCATTAACTTCTGCTGTCTTCATTAATTTCAAAAACGCAGACTTCTTTACATTTTAAAATGGCAACTTTTGGATATCTTTTCTTCTGGACATACTGTTGTCCTAAAAACAAAATAAAAAATGAACTGACTTAAACCCATGTAAGCTGAAAAACAGCAGGACATTTCTGTCTAAACCCCCTTACAAAACTGTACATTATTAATAATTGTGTGAAATTTAGACTAAAGAATAACAGGGATAGTAGTGATGAACAATTTTATAATGAAGTTTTTTCATCTTATTATGTATATTGATAGATGAGCCCTTGATAGATTGATGTTCAAGCGTTGAAGCAGGGCTTGTGTGTCATTGGAACCAAGGACTTGTCCCACCCAAAACAAGATTTGCAGCCCTAGACCAACAAGTTGAGTAATTTTTGTTTGCTTTTAAATTGTTGTTGTTGTTGTTTTCATCCAGCAGCTTCAGTGAGGTAAATTGATC
>CAIGQZ010032511.1:4829-17130 GCA_903798205.1 Danio tinwini
TACTTTGTTCCTGCTATTTCATTTCATTTTATTTTATTTTTAAGACGTTGTTCCCACTATTTTATTTTATTTTTTTTTACTTTGTTCCCACTATTTTATTTATTTTATTTTATTTTTATTTTTTTTTAAGACTTTGCTCCCTTTATTTTATTTTATAAGACTTTGAGTCGCCACAATTTTATTTATGTATTTTTTTCAGTAACCCTTTACCTTTGTTTTAAATATGTGCACATTATATACTGTATTGTGTGCTTTTGTTTTGAAGAAATTTAATATAATAGTCAATAAGTAATTTGGTATTTCCATCTGATATGATAATTATATCACGGTTTTTCAATAGTACTTTTTTAACCTGTTTCTTTGAGGTGCAGGTGAAATACTGTGTTTTTAAATGGATTTTTTTGTCATAAATCATCTAAAATAATAAATAAAGCTTTGAGTTGTACACAATGTAATGGAATTTCGGCTCTACTGTGTCCTTAAGTTTAATGGTGTGGCAAATAAGAAAAAAAATCCACACTTTCTGCTGTGAGTGGCCGTATCAAGGGAGAAAGTATAAATAATTTTATCTTATTGTGCTTTTTACTTGCTTTGATGAGACTCAGAAATGAAGTATAGTCTTGATGGAGTGTTTCTGCTTTTGTCTGCAGTGGATTCAGCACCGAAGTCGTGTTTTACACCACAGGCAGCCTCCAGCAGACGTCTTTACCGCCATGGCTGGTTCTGGCTGGACCGTCCTGGGTTACACTAGAGTGGACGCGACCAAACAGCTGCAGCGCTGAAGAAATGCTTACGTACACCCTGGAGATGCAGGATGAAACCAAGGTGTTGAACTCACCCCTACCATACATTCTGTATCTTATAATCCCCCTAAGCTTCTGTAGCGTTGTCTTTCTGTATAGATTTTTCTCTTTGTTAGGATAATATATTGGATGACATGTATGTTTTATTTATTCCCTTGCTGGTTTCTGGTTAATTGGCTTTTCCCACAGTGTAAATGGACTTCTGACTAATGCCTGTCGTGTTTTACACACCAGTCTGATGCGTCATCCAAATATTTGAAATCTCACTCTTTGTTGTTTAGTGAGGCTGCTATTTTTGAACCACTAATCATTAGGGAACAAATGTTCTCTTTTTTACTGCATTTAATGTAGCATATTTTTAATTGTAGGAGAACATAATTATATGACATATATTTTTAAACAATATTAAAATTAATTAATAGGCGTAGCCGGTGGCTCAGTGGTTAGCACTGTTGCCCCACAGCAAGAAGGTCACTGGTTTGAGTCCCGGCTGGGCCTGTTGATATTTTTTCGTGGAGATTGCATGTTCTCCCCCTTGTTCCCGTGGGTTTCCTCAGTGTGCTCTGGTTTCCTCCTTAGTCCAAAGACATGTGCTGTAGGTAAATTGAATAAACTAAATTGGCTGTAGTGTGTGTGAATGTGAGTGTATGGGTGTTTCCCAGTACTGGGTTGCGGCTAGAAGGGCATCCGCTGTGTAAAACATATGCTGGAATAGTTTGTGGTTCATTCCGCTGTGGCGACCCCAGATAAATAAGGGATTAAGCCGAAGGAAAATGAATGAATGAATAAAATAATGCAAGCAGAAGCTTTTTATTCTATAATAATAACTGCTAAAATAATAATAATATCATAGTGTCTTCTTTTTGTAGGCAAATCCTTTATCAAATAATAAAAAAAAATTAGACAACTAGCACACTTTTTTTCCTTTGCATGTTTCTAGAATTTATTTGCATCTTGTTTACCCAATATTATTATTATTATTATTATTATTATTATTATTATTATTATTATTTGGGGCCAAGCACCTATTGTATCTGTTCCGGTTCTTATTATTATTCTTCCGGCTTCTTCTTCTTCTTCCGCTTTGGGAGTCTTTGGCAGCTCTGTGAACTTGTTTGCGGCTTTTGCGCAACATTTTACGCACTGATAGAGGAAAGTTAAAACCATAAAAATTTGGACTCTCTAACTCAAACTCTCTAGTGCTACCACTTGTCCAAAGTTTCACTTATGTTTAGCTTTATAACTTTTGAATTTTGAATTCTTTTTTCCTCTGATTCCTTGGCTCAAGCCAATTCAAACGCACACCATATGATGTCATTTTCTGTCTTGAAATTTTTTTTGCTGTTTTGAATTTTTTGTAAAACCTATTTGAACGAACTCGTCCTAGGCCTTTTTCAGATTTTTCAACAAAATTGATTAGTCTACAGACTATGCTGGCCAAAAGTTATTGAATTCACAAGTTGATTAGACCATTGGTTTTTGATTAACTTGTGAACAAATTTAGTGTAGAGCAGGGGTGTCCAAACTCGGTCCTGGAGGGCCGGTGTCCTGCATAGTTTAGCTCCAACTTCCTTCAACACACCTGCCTGGAATTTTCTAATATACTTAGAAAGAGCTTAATTAACTGGTTCAGGTGTGCTTAATTGGGGTTGTAACTAAAATATGCAGGACACCGGCCCTCCAGGACCGAGTTTGGACACCCATGATGTAGAGCTTTCAAAAATTGACTTAAGGTGTTATCTCTGTAGTGTGTTGATGTATTCACACCAAACTTGGTGTGTGTTATTACGACCATAGTCTGAAGTTAGCTGCAGCATTTTGGCGCACTTCCCCCTAGTGGTCTGGAGATGCAAGAATTTTTTTTTTTTTATAAATTCTAAACCCTTTATCCAAAATTCATTTTGAATTATGGCAAAAATTTATATATTTTACAGATGCATTGGCGAATTATGAAATTCGTATGTGTCTTCGTGCCCTGAAGATGCTCAAAAAGTTTTGTCACAGTGGCACCTTTTGGTCAAATGTTATAACAATATTTCTAATAATGCTAATAACTTTTTTGACTAATTTTGCCTATTGTTATAAAACTTCTCTTGATGCATTCAATTGATTGTCCTGAGAATATCGATACCAATTATGCCTTAATTAGCAGAACTTCCTTTCCGCCATCTAGCCTTAAGTCAAAAACCTACTTTTTCGAACTCCTCCTACATTGTTTGGCTGATTTGCACCAAATTTGACTCAGATCATCTTCAGACCATGCTGACAAAAATTTATGGAATTTTCCAGTTGCTCTGTAGCTTTTTGCCTTGTTGGTTTATGATGTGGCCGCTGGGCTGCTTGGCCCCGATAATTGCTGCTTGCAGCTATATTTATTATTATTATTATTATTATTATTATTCGATTTTTTTTTTCATTTATTGTTATTATATATTTTTTTCTTTTTGCAATATTCTAAAATGTGCGTAAAAATAGGCAGAATGTTGTCTGATAGGTAAAAAAATAGGTGGATGAAAACATAGCCATTGAAAAGCATAAGAGGCATTAGTGATGTCATCCAAAAAGAAATTTGCTCGAGTTTGGAGTAGTACTAGGCATCATAATTGCTGCTTATTTTTTTCCACTTCATTTTATTTTCACAGCAATTTTCCACTCTTCTTACCTCATTCTGTTTGCAGTATTTGTAAGTGTAAAATGATGATTTAGATGGGTTTGAAAGCAAAGCTGCAAATGGTTGTTCCATACTTCACTTCCTGACACCTAAAGGATTATGTTTTTCTGGCAGGGACTGGACTTTCAAGCAGTTTACAGCGGTTTGGAGCTGAACCGTAAGGTGGAGTCCTTGAGAAGGAACACGCAGTACAAATTCAGGGTGAGTAATGAGCTTTCCAGCACTGATTTGAGATGCAGAGTCTTTAATGTGTACATATACTCTGCTTCCTTTCATTCACATACACACAAACAAACAATCCTGGTGTTTAACTAGCATGCATTCTCAAAGCACCTCATTTCCTTCTCTGCTAATCAGGCAATTAGTCGTAATCTAATGAACTTTGGTTTCTCCGCTAACCTGAAGCGGTTTTTCAGATCCAGCAGCTGTTGGGGTTGTTGTTGGGGGAAGGTGAATTGATTTCCAGTGGTGCTGCGCGTTAAAGGCTTTTAGTCTAATCTCCGAGAAGGCCAAGAAACACTGCGTTAGCATCGTCAAGGGAGAAAGACACCTCAGATAGGATTTAAATGTCACTCCCTGCGATGCTGCTGGTGATCGGGGATTCAGACATCGTGTTGTCCTGTACACAAAAGTGCATCCTGAAATCTTCAAACGTCATCTCAGTTATCCGCTTTTCAATGATACCATCTCAGGTCACTGCAAAGGAGTGCTATAATCCTGAATAATGTACTCTTTAAGTCTTTATCAGGTAATCCATTTTTATTATGGTTTGCAATGACGTGACTTATTTAGGTGGGGCGGCGCAGTGGCTCAGGGGTTAGCACTGTCGCATCACTCAGCAAGAAGGTCACTGATTCGAGTCCCGACTGGGCTAGTTGGAATTTCTGTGTGGAGTTTGCATGTTCTCTCTGTGTTTGCATGAGTTTCTTCCGGGTGCTCCTGTTTCCCCCATAGTCCAAAGACATGTACTATAGGTGAATTGGAGAAAGTAAATTGGCCGTAGTGTATGAGTGTATGTGGGGGGGGGGGGGGTTTCCCAGTACTGGGTTGCGGCATGAAAGGCATCTGCTGAGTAAAATTTGCCTTTTTGTGGCATTCTATTATAAAACCTAAGACTTGGTCGTTATAGCTTATAGCTCCCCTTGTGGTTGGTAAACGCAATTGCCTATTACCAACAAAGCAGATCAGCACTGTTCCACTCATAGGCTGTTTTATACAGTATATGTCCATGGTTCTGCTGGCTGGGATGGGCAGGGTTGTGCGTAACGGGTCACAGCCAAAGTTGTATGTGTGATTTCAGTTGACAGTAGGCAGAACTGGTAGCTACTGCAGCAGAATCTAGTTTAAAGTTATTCTGTCAATGATATAATTTTGAGACAATATTTTAAAGTCGAAAAAAATCACATAGTGCTGCTTCACTGGTATTTAAAAAAAATCATAAATTCATTAAATGCTATTCTTCAACTAGAAACATACAGTACAATAGTCAACATTCAAAGTGAAACAAATGTTTTTCAAAATTGTCCTAGGACTAGAATTGGGTGTTGTTTAATAGTTTAAGGACAACCTTGATGAAAGGTGGTGATCCACTTCAAATGTTGACTACTTTAGTTCAGTAAATGTTTGAATGGTTCCCGCTGTAACATGCCTGATCTGAAGGAACTTAAATGATTTGCTTTTTAGAACAATGCATAGCATTTTCTCATGAATCTTTTCATTTAAAACAAACCAATTTGCAGCACAGTTTGGACGCATAAACAAGTGAAAACTGTGATGCATTTTTTCAGAAGATTCTTCAGCAAATAAGCTGTTAAAAAAGTTTTTTAAAATGTTATTGCAATGCAAAAAATGTTGTAGTGTTGAAGTCAGAATTATTAGCCCCCCTTTGAATTGTTTATCTTTTTTAAATATTTTCCAAATGATGTTTAACAGAGCAAGGAAATTTTCACAGTATGTCTAATAATAGTTGTTTTGTTTTTTTTGGCTAGAATAAAAGCAGTTTTTAATTATTTATGAACCATTTTAAGGTCAAAATTATTAGTTCCTTTAAGCAAATTTTTTTTTCAACTGTCTACAGAACAAACCACTGTTATATACAATAACTTGCCTAGTTACCCTAACCAGCCTAATTAACCTAATTAATCTAGTTAAGCCTTTAAATGTCACTTTAAGCTGTATAGAAGTGTCTTGAAAAATATCTAGTCAAATATTATTTACTGTCATCATGTCAAAGATAAAAAATAAATAAATAAATAAACAGGGAGGCTAATAATTCTGACTTCAACTGTAAATGTTACTTTTGATTCATTTTGATGCACTTTTTCTGAATAAGCAACCGGAACCAAACCGTTAAACATATACTTTTGGAATGCCCTATTTTTAATGTTATCAGCTATGTTTCCATCCAAAGATGCAAATTAAATTTTTGCGCAAAACTGGAATCTCGCATAGAAGATATAAAATATAATAAAGCAGCGTTTCCATCCAACGAGTCAAAAAGAACAATCATTTCTGAAAAAAAGTAGTGACTTCTTCTGAAAACAAAATCTTGCTTAGACACATACTACTGTACATACATAATGCAGAAATAATTATATGCTTATGTTCACGTGATCCTCTAAAATCTCTCCTTTCGCCCCCTATAGCTCATCACATGTAGTGGCGATTGGCGCAGTGCACCGAGTTCTCTGCTTGTGTGTAAGACGACCGCAGACAGACCCGGATCACCTGTGAATCCTGCAGTTAACACACTCACATATCACAGCTTCTGCGTGACGTGGGGTAGGAAAAACTTTGTCAGCATTTTATCTTTTAGATTCTTTTCTGTACATTTTATTAACACTTCCACCCTTTTTCCTTTGCTCTGTTTTTATATAATGAAAACAGAACCTCCACAAGATGATGGCGGATCTGGAGACTTGACGTACATCCTGGAGATTTCAGAAAGTAATATCAATGAAGGTATTAATAAGGGTTTCTGTTTTTATTCCAATACTAATAACTCATCTAAATAATCCCATTTATTTAAAGGGATAGTTGGCTCAAAAATAAAAATTCTGTCATAATTTACCCACCTATACCAACCCTTTATGACTTTTTTTTTTATTTCTATCGATCCCAAAGAAGATATTCTGAAGAATGTTTTTAGTTTATCTTCCCATTGGGCAATTCATTTGGACATGGTGGTGCTTCAAATGACAAGAATAACACACTTAACACAGTAAACACCAACACTTAACATCAAGTACACACACAAAAACTGAAAAACAATAAATAAAGAATAATCTATAAGAAAGGGGTGGAAAAGTATAATAATAATAATAATCCATCGATCAACTACATTTATTACATAACTGCATTGCTTCGGGCACAAAAGTAAATTTATAACGATTTGTGGAACATCTTATTGTCCTTAGACGTCACCCAAGGTGTATATTTATGTGCCATCCTCAACACCTGCTGTTCATAATAAGATACAAGATACTTTGCAGGGGAACTCCCCAAATGTTTGAGCACAAATTAACAATAGCTTGATTGTTTGTTTTTTTGTTTTTTGTAGACAATAAGGACAACCAACAAACAAAACACGTTTTATTTATATATATATATATTTTTTTTATAATTATGTTTATTGTTTATTTTCACAATAATACAAACATAGCAAACATCTTCAAAAGACATGCAAAGAAAAAAATATCAACACAAAACAATGAAGAGAAAAAAAAGAAAAAAAGCTCAGATTACATATAAGACATGACTACCCCACATAAAACAGATCAGAAAAGGGCTAAGGACATTGCTTATTTTTCAGATAACATCACAGCTACAATATTCCATTCAGCATGAAAGGGCAAAGACCAGGTTCCAAATAATCCAAAAATGGAGTCCAAACTTTGAAAAAGATTTTTGTGTAAAACATGGGCAGAATGTTTCAGGGCAATTATTTTAAAAATGATCTTGTGCCAACCTTTAAGTGATGGAGATTTATCACTAATCCAGTTAAGTAAAATATTTTTCTGGCGGCAAAGGTTAGTATATTATACAATTTCTTAAAAAACAAAACAAAAAAAACAGTGTCCATTAGGTATAGACCATTTCAATGTGGTGATGTCATTGGCCCATAAACAGTTTCTGCTTGTTATCATACTATTTCATAACTGTAATAAGAGGCAATTCAATCATATCTTCAGGTTTAACAGCTATCAAAACATTATTTATCAATATGTAGACTTTTTTGGATTCTCTAAGCTATAGAAATTTAAAATGTAAAACAGGAAATACATTAGGACCCCTATTATCGTTTACATTCTTCAAAATGGTCTATACCCAAAATCAATGAAACTGGGTCAAAATCCAACGGCATGTTAAAAATCTTTTCCATTTCCCCCAGCACCAAAGACCAAAACCTTTGCAGTCTGTTGCATGAACACATACAATGCGTCAAAGTACATACATCAGTTTTACATTTTAAACACATAGGCGAATTAGAAGGGTTAAATAGATGTCTGCGGTTAGGAGAGATATGGAGTTTGTGTATTATTTTATGTTGTATTTTTCCTGTACGTGTACAAACAAATATTTTTCATAGCATTAGACCTAATATCATCCCATGTTTCCTCATCAATATCTATAACTAACTCTTCCTCCCATTTGGTTTTAATTCTTTGTATATCAGGAGATGGGATTGAACATACAGATACATAAAATCGACCCACAGACATCTTTTCTGATGATACAAATAATAACCTCTCAATAGAAGATGTCTCACAATAGTGTTGTGCTGTAAGTGATATAAAGTCTCATTTGAAGAAAACAAAAAAAAAATCATTTTTGACTAATTGGTTTTTCTGAGCTAATTCCGTAAAAGACATTAATTTGTTGTCTAAGAACATGTCCCCAAGTCTTACAATTCCTGAATTACACCAATGTTTAAAACCATCATCCAGAATTCCTGGGGTGAAATCAGGATTATCTAGAATTTGGGTAAAGAAAGAAGTCAATTTAGATCTTTGGATTTTCATATATCTCCTTTATTTTTTGAAAGCTCTGAACAAAAAAGAGCTTTTAGGACAAAATACTTTTAATAAACAAATTATCAAAGGTCTTAAGAATAACTCTCTCCACATTAAAAGTGTCTCTGATAAGGCTTAGTAATATTTGTATGTGTATTTTGATGTAATTTCAACCTGTTGTCAACAATTGTTCCTAGGTAGCTATATTTCTCCGCAACCTTGACCTGTGTGTTTTTATGACCACTCTTTGGAGAGCAGGAGTTTTTTTTTATGTCAAAGTTATTGACCATTTCTTTGTTTTTTGACAGATTCACATTTGCATTCACATATTTCCTACTATAGAAGTGAATGGTTACAGGTTTGCAGCTTTCTTTAAAGCATATATTGTGTTCAACAGAAGAAAATCAAAGATTTAAAACTACAGTACTTGAGGATGTGTAAATAATGAGAAATTTTTTTACGTGAACTATCCTTTTAATTGCGCTCTGATTTTTTTCCTATTTAGAAGGTTCAAAATAATAACAGCATCTACAGTTGAAGTCAGAATTATTAGCCCCCCTTTGAATTTTTTTCTTTTTTTTATATTTCCCAAATTATGTTTAACCGAGCAAGGACGTTTTCACAGTATGTCTGATAATATTTTTTCTTTCTGAAAAATTCTTGTTTGTTTTATTTTGGCTAGAACAAAAGCAGTTTTTAATTTTTTAAGAATAATTTTAAGGTCAAAATTATTAGCCCCTTTAAGCAATTTTTTTTCGATTGTCTGCAGAACAAACTATTGGTATACAATAACTTGCCTAATCACCCTATCCTGCCTAATTAACCAAGTTAAGCCTTTAAATGTCACTTTAAGCTGTATGCTGAAAAATGTCTAGTCAAATATTATTTACTGTCATCATGGCAAAGATAAAATAAATCAGTTATTAGAAATGAGTTGTTAACTATTATGTTTAAAAATGTGTTGAAAAAATCTGTGTTAAAAAACAGAAATTGGGGGAAAAAATAAACAGGGGGCTAATAATTCAACTGAATTCGACTTCAACTGTAAATGAATTTGAGTATTTTTGTAATTGTAAACCTGTTTCTATCTTGTATTCAAGTCAGCATATTCTGGTTAATGTAATAATATAAACAGTAACACATTTAAATGAAGTGAACACAGCAGTACACTCTAAAATATATATTTTTGCTGCTTGCTTAAACAACTTATTTAAAACGAGCTGAAACGACGCAATTCTTGAGTTTTAATTGTTTTATGATCAATCCACTTAATATTGTAAAAGCCATTAAGTTAAGTTAATCAATCTGCAATGGGACTACATGAAGGGATTGTGTGGAACCCAGCATTTTTACAGTGTAGTTTCTATTTAGCTTTTTTCTTTATATTTTGCTTGCATGTCAAGTATTGACATGTTCTTGATAGGGCTTTTGAGATGAATATGTAATTAATTCATGTTCCATTTTCATCAGAGAGACAGTGGGCAGCTCTCTATAGAGGACCAGAGAGGAAACATTTGTGTGAGGATCTAAAATCAGCAACGAGCTTCTCCCTGAGACTGAGCTGTGTCAGTGCGGCCGGACAAAGCCAGGTTTGAGAAGATCACTCGCTGATCTCCCCAGCTGATTCATGTTGTAAGGTCTTAGTGTGCTCATTGTGTTTAATGTTGACTCACTCGTGCAGTGGTCAGACGAGCTGACGGTGCGCACTCTCATCCCGCCTCCTGGACGCTGCCAACCACCGAGCATCATGGGAAATGTCAAACACAAGGAGCTGACTTTGCAATGGGGTGAGGCTTTTTTTTCTTTTGATGACTGTATTCTTTTATCCTCCTCTGCATTTTCCTGTGCAAAAGGAGCAGATTATCTGGAAATGCTTTTAACCACAGTATGTAACATATACAGTATGTCCATAACAAATGAAAGGTTGCTTCTGCCACAAAGAAAATAAAAAATCATTATTTATATATATATATGGGACATTTTGCCAGAAACGTACATTTTTAACTAAAAAAAACGACAGGACCTTGTCTTCCTCAAAAGAAATCATACAAAAAAGCATAAAATCATACAATTCAATGATAGAACGCATCCTTTAGCACTGTTAGCTTTTTCTCTGTCATATGATGTCACTTCTAAGTCATAGCCTTAAAGGTGTATTGCACGCATTGTATGTTAAATTTAATACAAATGTGACAGGACTGACAAAAACATAGGGACAATTGTAAAATTATTTGTATTATATATTTGTAGTATTTATTTGTAGAATTTATTTAAATTTCATGTTTTTAGTCAATTGATGTGAATGATAACAGCTTAAACTTTCTATTTCTGAAGTATTTTTTTCTAAATAACAGTTTTGAGCATAACAAAATTATTAAAGCTGTAGGTTCAATTGGCCTGAGGACAAGGACGATGACAGAGTTTGTACAGTGTAAAATGTTTTTAATAAAGAATAAAATTCTGAGAACCAAATGAATGACATATTCCTTTACAGAACAACTCACAGAAATCAACCATCAGTCCATTTTAGAAATTTTTGGTATGAAATACTTTTTATTTTTACATAAATATTACTTTTTATTTTTTAACATATTTATATGTAAAAAAAAAAAGTTAACATCATGTAAGAAATCCATGGGGGGATAAATGTATTATTGCTTTATATAAACTCTCAACTACAAGAAAGAATGTCTAAGAAAAAAGTTCAGCATTGTGAGAATTGTGGGAAATCCTGTAAACTCACAATTGTGCAAAATAATTTGCAATTCTCAGATATAAGCAGGCCGTATTAAATTTAACACTGAATCTAAGCGCGCAGAAATCCGCAGATTTCTGCAGATTTTTAGCCCATTATTGTCTATTTCTTATAGTCTGTTTATTTACTTGTCTAATTGTGTGTAAATTTGTTTATTCAGTTTTTAAATTAATTTCAGTAATATTATTGACTAATATAAAAATGTTCATATGATTTATTTATAATACAGTTTGTAAAGTCGGATTTTCTGTCTATTAGTAGATCTCTTATATGAGAGACTTGCTTTGTTTACCAAATAAGTGAATCTAATTGGATATGCATTGTAAACATAAATAAAAGTTAAAAAGGTATTATTTTTTTATTTTATATATTAAGTTTTAAGTTATGATACTCCCAAAATCATTCCGCATAAATCCAAAGATTTGTAGCAGTGAAAGTCAGAATTTCGAGATAAAAGCTTACAGTACAATTGAAAGATTAACAAGATATAAATCAGAATTGCAGAAAAACCTATTTACTCACAGCTGTGAAAACTACAGTAGTATATTGTATAATAACAGTATACAATAATACAAAGTTTTACAAAGTTATTCAATTCTGAGGTAAAAGCAAAAAAATACAGACAGAATTGGGAAATATAAACATTCTGTGTGAAGTTTGCATACTACTGTACATACATAATGCAGAAATAATTATATGCTTATTTCCTCTGGGTTTCCTCTTGCTCCGGTTTCCCCCACAGTCCAAAGACATGCGGTACAGGTGAATTGAAGAAACGAAGTTGGCCGTAGTGTGTGTGTAAGTGTGTGTGTGTGAATGAGTGTGTATGGATGTTTCCCAGTACTAGGTTGCAGCTGGAAGGGCATCCGCTGTGTAAAACATATGCTGGATAAGTTGGCAGTTCATTTCGCTGTGGCGACCCCTGATGAATAAATGGACTAAGCCGAAGGAAAGATAATGAATGAAGCTCCCAATAATATTGTCATTCTAATTGGGAGATATAAACTCAGAATTGACTTTTCCTGAAAAAAGGCAATTTGTTATGGAATTCGATTATATA
>CAIGQZ010032511.1:40317-52817 GCA_903798205.1 Danio tinwini
TATATATATATATATATATATATATATACACTACCTGACTTTTGTCGTCGATCCCAGTTCTAAGTAGAACAAATAGTAACAAATAGTAACTTCCTAGTTGATCTAGTTGATCATTTGGAAAAGTGGCAGAAGGTAGTTTTTTCAGTTATCACAAATACTGCAGTAGACCTATTGCAACCCGCATGGACCCAAGATTCTCACAGAAATCTTAAGTTTGGTGGAGGAAAAATCATGGTTTGGGTTTACATTGAGTATCAGGGCCTTGCAAGAGATCTGCAGAGTGGATGGCAACATAAACAGCCTGAGGTATCAAGACATTAGTGCTGCCCATGACATTACAAACCCGGAGAGGGCAAATTCTTTAGCAGGATAGCGCACCTTATCATACTTCAGCCTCCACATCAAAGTTTCTGAAAGCAAAGAATGTCAAGGTGCTACAGGATTGGCCAGCCTAGTCACCAGACATAAACATTATTGAGCATGTCTGGGGTAAGATGAAAGAGGCATTAAAGATGAATCCAAATTATCTTAATGAACTCTGGGAGTCCTGCTAGAGTGCTTTCTTTGCCATTCCAGATGGCCTTATTAATAAGTTATTTGAGTCATTGTAGAGATGTATGGATGCAGTCCTCCAAGCTCATGGGAGTCATACACAACATTAGTTATTTTTCCACTGCACCATGACTTTATATTCTATACTGTACATTATTTCTGTTAAGTGACAAGACTTTGTCTAAGTAAAGTCAGACCTTACTGACCTAATTAAATAATTCATAATCAAGGCATGATCATATTTTAATTTGGTAACATAAACGTAATCTAGACACCTTTGCCTTTCACATAAGCCA
Source organism: Danio tinwini (assembly GCA_903798205.1). Classification (NCBI taxonomy): domain Eukaryota; kingdom Metazoa; phylum Chordata; class Actinopteri; order Cypriniformes; family Danionidae; genus Danio; species Danio tinwini. The sequence continues at coordinate 41,166 of CAIGQZ010032511.1, forward strand.
CTTCTGATACCAAATGATCATCTAGAAGTCAAATTATTATTTGTTTTTCCTAAAACTTGGATAGGCGACAAGGCTTTTGTCAGGTAGTGTATATGTATTTATTGCTAACAGTAATAACTCATAATTAAGAGCGGTAGTTTTATATTCAACATCAAAAACTTGAACAAATTATGTAAACGTTCTTCTTACATTTATTGTATTCACAGGAAAGCCTCTCTGTGCGTTTGTATGTATGCACTTGATCACTTTAATTTGTCCTTCATGCACCCATAGAGCAGGTTCTTCTCTCTGATGTAAGCAGTTCATCAGTAAAGCACATTTTGTGTTTGCGGGTCCATTAAGGTGGAGCTTGCTAATGAGAAGACTTGATCTCTCAAAGCGATGTGCGGAATTAGATTAGAAGACTCTGGGTTATCAAGACCACCTGCCTTAATGCTTTCTCAGAGTCGCTCGTCACTGACCCACCAATGGCTCATTTAGAAGCAAATCAAGACGTCTGTTTGAGCTTTCAGCCTCGGGTCTACTTCTGAAAATTTGTAACCATATAAGCAGTAATGTCGACTGGATCTAATGAAGGCTGGCTTCTACCTGCCCATCTTTTCCTCATTCAGGCTATTAATTAAAGAGATCAGAAAGTGACAGAGTTCAGATATACGATCTCAAGCAATGAATTTATGTTATTTGTACTTTAGAGTTTTAATCATTTAAGTTATTTTAAATAATGCTCTTAAATAATGGTTATAATGACAATATGTTTTTGCAATCAGGCTATTTATTAATCTCAAGTGAGTTCAATTATACTAAGAGTTGTGCAAACATATTAGGCTGTTATTTAATAAAGAATGTCATTTAAAAGCTGTACCTAATGTTTTTTGTGCATGTTTGTGATCTCTTGTTAGGTTTGTGGTGGTTTATCGAGGTCCAAGCCACACTTTTAAGCTGCAGAGACTGAATGAATCCAGCAGGTACCGTTTCCGGATCCAGGCGGTGAGCGAAGCTGGTGAAGGGCCGTTTTCTGAGACCTACACCTTCAGCACAACCAAATCTCTGCCACAAACGCTAAAAGGTACCATATTTAAATACACACAACCTACTTACTTACTTAACTTCCAGCTGTTTAGGATCACTTTTTTTGTGTTAAATAGTTTTTTCTCCCTCTTCATTTTGTCAAATTCTTTATTATTTCTTTATTATTATTTTTAAAATGTGACAGGAAGTGTTGCCAAATGGTGTAACATTTTTCAGTATTATCGGATAAACTGTATATTTTGTGTTAATTTTTATTCGTCAAATATGCATTATTTAATTTAAAAATGATAGCAGGTATATATTTATTATTTATATAGTTTTTTTAGCAGCAAATGGGCATAATAAAATAATAAAAATAAAGACTGGAGTAATGATGCTGAAATGTAATTTCATCATGTTTTGTATTAAAAGTAAATTAAAATTTAAATTATGTTAAACTAGAAAAAAAAAATTTTGTATTTAACAACAAACAAAAAATGGGGCTTGATTGAATAAATCCAAGACACTCAAAACATACACTCCAAAGCAAAACAAAACAACTACTTGCGCAGTATTATTTGTTTACTGAGTAATTAATGTTGCTTTTATTATTATTTTTTATTGAGTGGGTGCGATGAACAATCGTATAAATCCAACAACAACAAAAAATGAGATAACCATGTTACATTTATTGTACAGTATGTGTGGACTTTGTATACACAAACAGTTTAAGGATATTTTTACGCGACCAAGAGTCTGATAAAGATTTATTTATTTGTTTATTGTTAATAATTGATTGTTATTGCCTGTACTGTAAGAAGGTCTATGTATTGTACATTGCTCATACTGTATTTTCTGTTTTAAAATAAAAATAATAATGATAAACTTGAAAGAAATGCTTAATATTAACCTGGTTCCAAGTTTCTGTTACTGTATTAAAACTAAGATAAAGGAATCAGATCTTTAGCGGTTTAAAATGAAATGATGAATTTGAGTTATACTATTATTCCACACTAACTGGACATATGTCGTTCTTCCACATTTGAGAAATATAAATCAAAATAACTTTTTATTTTTAATACTGACACTGAAAAATGTTATCTCCTTAGAATTAAAAAAGCTTTTGTTGTCTATTTTCAAGTAAAATTTAAAAAATATATTATAATGTTTACAATCTAAATGACAAAAAATTTTAATTCAAAATTTGAAAGTATGGACTAATGTGGTTCTTCATATCAAGGCCTCAATTGAATATATTATTTATAATAGTTAGAATTATTTTATTGTTCATTATATGCATCTTTTTCCTAATCAGATTGATATTTAGTTTTGTTTAGGTTTTAGGCATTTTAAGTTTCAAGATAACTAAGGATTTACGATTTACTAATGGCCCATTTACACTGTCAAAAAGTACCAAGAAGTGAACTGTACCGTACCACTTTTTGGGTACCCTTTCCAAAGGGTACCTAGCACAACAAAAGGGTACCAAAAGACGGAGCTAGACGTGCAGCTGAACGCTATTGGTTTACAGAAAAACGTCACTAGCAAGTACACAAGCAGGAGAATAAAAACAAAGGAAGCGCCATTTTTAAACACACAGTCGAGACATTACACTGTAATAATATATACATATAATAACAAACCATGGTCGACCCGAGCTCATGTACAGCCACAAAGCCAAGAAGAGCAGAATCTGCCATGTCCTGTTGTTGTTTTACGAGGCCGTCTAAAAATGCAAGCGGTATCACTTTCTCCAGAGAGCTTACGATCACTTGCGTGCGCATCTATATTTGGAATAACAAACTTCTCAGGCTCATGATAATAACGTTCATGTGATTATTGAAGTGCTTCTGACATCCTTTCAGAAACAGACAAACGTGAGAGTGAAGCGCAAAAAACAAAGAACAAATTATTCTTTCAGCAACCTAAAGCATGAACAAACTGCCATGTTTAACTATTATCATCACCTTTTGGACTATTATAAACGTGGAGTGATGGAATTACTTTCTGAGAGGCTACATGTGCTGGTGAAAATTAAAGATGCAGATGAGAGGTTTGCACTGACTGTAGGCTGTATATTGTGGGTTGTTTTTGAACCCAAATAAGGACTAAATGTATGCTGCATGTAGTTTTTCTGTAATTGGTAGCATTTCGGAAACTGTAAGGGGCTGTATGTGTTCATATATGTTGCGTTTATTTTTTTTATTTTATATAATTGCAGACGTTACAGTAGGGTATTTCGCATTGATCTGCAGTTATAATCAAATCCTCTTCATAGAAATGTTAGTAATGAACATTTATAGACAAGTATTTGTGTATACAGCATCTGTTTTGTGAGAAGCGCTTCTTATACGATTTGTGAACGACTCGTATAGCTTTACTTTGACATTTCCTTGAGCAAGAATGGCGTTGACTGAAACTTTCTGTTGTACACCACGCCCAGCATTGGTACCCTTTTGGCAGTGGAAGCACAAGCCTGTTAAAGGTGACTCGTATAGTACCATACTGTACCACTCAGTGGAAACGGGCCATAATGCATCATTAAAGTGCTAATTCATGCTTGTTAGCATTAGTTAATGCAATTAAATTAATGAACAAATACTGTAATAAATGTATTGTTCATTGTTTATTCTTGTTAGTTAATGCATTAACTAAAATTAACTAACACAACCTTATTGTAAAGTGTTAACATATCTGAAATAATATATTTGTGCTCGTGTTGTTTTTGCAATTATAATAAGTATAATTAAATATTTTAACATTTTACTTATTTTTGTTTTAAACACTTACTTATTTTTTGCCCTCTTAGCTCCAAGAGTTGTCCAGCTAGAGGGAAACACTTGTGAGGTCACATGGGAGAGTATCCCACCAATGAGAGGAGACCGGATCAGCTATGTGCTGCAAGTGTTGGGTGGGAGAGAATCTGAATATAAACAGGTAACATTAAATCCTCATTAACCCTCTTTCGCCTTTTACTACGTTTCGTGAATCAAACATCTGTTCCCTCCAAATGTTGACTTTTTAGAAATGTTTAATTATGTTCAAACTAATTGTATTGTCCTTTTTACACTTTTACTTTTGTTATTTGTTGTTGTTAAATACTGACAAGCCTATACGCTTATTTCATGCGACCGCCATTTTAAAACACAAAATCGAGGCTGCGGTGGGAAGAAACCCAGAAGTATAGGATTAGCACTGTAAACATTGCAACAACATGCTGTGTACTCCAAACCTCCAGCTGTTGCTGCAACTTCAAAATGCAGTAATGTGTAAACATCACTTTATTATCATTCAGTTCAGTTTAATTTAAACAATTAAAAGCATATTAGATATCAAACAACATCACAATCTCTTTAAGAGTAATACGCTTAAGTGTCCTCCTAGACTTCAGTTCATGGCAGCAGGTAAACACCGTGGGGATGTTTCCCTGCTTCAGCCTATGTAACCTGGTGAGCGATTAAAAAAAAAAAGCAGTCCTCTGTAGCACATCCTCGTGTTGTCTGTAATAGTGTTGTCCCGGTACTGAAGTTTTAAAAACGTCCATTTCCTGCTAACATTTAAGCTGAGCGCGCTCATAAACACAGCTGATTTGCCATATTCACCTGTGCTCAACAGAATGACTGTGAAGGTTATCAGTTTGCTGCTCTTTACACATTGAAACGACTTTTAAACATACAACTTTTAAAGCTGTGAAGATCAGTCGATTCATCAACGGATCGCTCGTCTGTGTTTGCACTTAGTAAACAGCGGTGAGTTTGGTGAACTGATTACCTCACAGCCAATCATAGTAATTTCTGTTAAGCATGTGAACTCAATGGCCAATCAGCGATGTTTAAGAACGTCATTAACAGTGCCCTAAATGTTAACGAGAAATAGGTGGTTTTTTTTTATTTAATTACCGAAATTTTGTATCGTGACAACTCTAATATAGTTAAAGAATCAGTTCATTAACTTGAGTTTGATGAATGGCATTTAAATGTGTGTTTGGGAAATAAAATGTTAGCTAAATAGTGCCATTTCCCTTAATTTAGCTGACAATGAGGTCAAATATCCCTTTTTATTTTCACTATTCATTCAGAACGGACCTTCGGGTCACTCGGAAGGTGGTGAAAGTATAAACTTTTGTCACTTTCTCTTTGCTGATAAGATATACAGCCAGGTACACAATATTCCTGTGTGACTCAGGCGATACTTCCGGGTTTCTTCCCACCGCAGCCTCGATTTTGCTGTTAATAATGGCGGCCACGTGAAATCAGTCTATAAATGCATTTTTTTTTTTACATCAAAGTATGTGAAGCTCAAGCTGTAAAGGCTCCGCCCTCTTCTGAAAAGGGAGAGGGGAGCAGGAGCTCATTTGCATTTAAAGAGGCACAAAAATACTGCATGGTGTAATAAACAATCCATGATATATTTTGAGCTGAAACTTCACTAATGCATTCTGGAGACACCTGAGGCTTAAATTGCATGTGGATTAAAGGTCAAATTGGATCGTTTGACATGTTAAAGATAAGAATATCATGTGGTATTTTTACTTGGCTTCACTGAAGAAAGGGCGGCGTTAGGTATACATATGGCCACAGATGATGATGTTGATAAATAGAATTAATTTTGAAGAGGAAATTGGAAAACTTCTTGAGCTATTGGCATCATTTGCTCTTCGTTCCATTTTATTTGCCGTAACAATCAGCATTTGAATGAATCTGAGTGCTTCTGAACACACAGTCCCACAGGATTCATTAAATTGTGCTGCGGGTTTCGAAGGGGAACTGGAGAGAGGGAAACGTGTGATTATAGCGATTAGAGTTTATTGAGGTGTGCAGTCGATTTGAAATTGTTTCTGCTTATGTCACGTCCAGTGAGAGATCAATCAAATGAAAGCTCACGTTTGTAATGATGTGTGAACGTATTCATTAAAATGAGAAAACGGCTTTTCATCACATTCTCTGTTGTGTCCGAGAGGATCTGTCTTTTTATATTCATTGTTGAGTTTTAGATGGAAACATCAAAGTCATTTCTTTCATAAAATGAACAAATAGTACCAAATATTATACTGCAATTAGATGATAAATCTGGACTAGACGATAAATCGCTTTTATGGCAGGCAGTGCCATGGCAGTGTCAGCGAGCAGGGACAAACTCTGGTAACACTTTATTTTGATCATCCACTTGAGTATTAGTAGACTGTCTGCTTAATATCTACTGATACTGCTCCTTCAACAGACATTTAACTGACTAAAAGAAACTTTGCAAGTACATGTCAACTTACACTAACCCTAACCCTAACTCTAACCTCAACCTAACAGTCTACTTATAATTTAATGAGGATTAGTTGGCATGTAGATGCAATGTAACTTAAATCAACAAACGGACCACCAAAGTAAAGTGTGACCCAAACTCAGAAAAATTTTGCACTCTTTGAAGTAAAAAAAAAAAAAAAAAAAAAAAAAAACAGATGCACATCCACCAAAAAAACTGCATAATTCAGGGATCTCAGTCACACATTTACCGGCAGACATGCATTTGAAACTGCACGCCACACCTTATTTTTCTCACATTAAGAAGTAATGGATAAGACGACTAATGGACAAGACGCACATATGAAAGGAACTATTATCCATAGATGTATACAATGTAAATATCTATTACTGTTACTGATTTAATGTTGGAATCCAACATTGCTGTTTCTGGATAAATTATGTGAATCCACCGCGAAGACGTTCATTATTGTAAAGCCTAGTTCACACTACATGACTTTAAACATTGGTAGGTCACTGTGCCGTTCACATTACATGACTTGATTTTGCATCTTTTATGTCGAGTTCATGATTCGCCGACAGGTTTTGAGAAATCGCAGACAAATGCCTGAAATCACAAGCAAATCGATGCTCGTGCACGTGAGTGACAATCACACAGTATGAACTATCAAGGACGCATTATGAGAGAATCGCCGATAAGAGATATTTGGCATGCTAAATATTTGGATCTGTCGGCGATGCAAATCATGCTGTGTGGATGCCGCGATCACCTACAGCCAGTGAGAGAGCAGCATTCACTAGCGTGGTTACCTGCAGGTCAGCGGGATGCTGAGGGAGAAGCTAAAAGCACTCATTTTCAGTTGATTTTGACCCAAGAAATGGAGGAAAAACGAGTGTAAAATTGGCACGAGCACTGTGTCTGTTTGACGTGTCATCTGATCTATATTATAATCAGGTTGAAAAGTAAAAAAAAAGTTGAGGAGAGATTGTTAATTATCTTCAAAAGCCAGGGAAGCAACAGAAGTTTCTAAAGCTAAAGCCTTCTTTTTCCATTATTTAGTAAATAATGAAAGATATATTACGTGACCTTGCGTTGTTTCCATGTCACTTCTTGCGTTTGTTTGGCTGTGAGATGTAGTTTGGACAAAGTTGTCTGTGATTCTTCCTATTTTTAAGTGCTGTATGAACTCTCCTGTCGCCGATTCATCTTGCTGTGTAAACACAGCGCCGACAGAACACTAGCCCAGATAGTCATCTAGTGTGAAAACATCTGTGACATGACTACTTTGAAAATCATGCAGTCTGAACTTGGCATTAATCGCTTTGGGGTTCACACTACGTGACACTACGTAAGTGATCCACAATAGGGGGGGTCACACACTACATGTTCTGAGAACAGATTCCATGTGAGCCTACTCAAGGGTAAATATTAGTACCTAAAAAGTACAAAAGTCTTCCTCTTAAATTGTTTAGGTACTAATATATACTTTTGAGGTACCAATATGGACCCTTTAAGTACAAATGTGTACCTTTTAAAAAGGTACCACCCCAGTGACAGCTCTCGTACCTTTATTTCTGAGAGTGTAACTTGATTTAAATCGTTATCGTGGGAAGCAGCTGAGGATACTCACGTCAATATAGCATCATTTTTGTGACCATGTACAACAAATAATGTTTTCACATTACCGTGAGGGTTGGGTTTAGGGTTGAGGTAGTGGTAGATGCTAATAAATTTATGCAATGTTTAGTAAATAATATAAATACTTCCAATTAACTTCCGATCGCAGCTTTATCCCTTCTAGCAACAATGGCGGCCCCTATAACCCATCATATAACATATAATTTGAACATTAATAAGCTGTTTAAAAGACAAAATATATGCTTAATCACATATTTGAGAATCGGAATGTCAGAAATTTCACAATATAATAACAACATTTGTCAATATTTACAGAAAAGGGCAAAAAGAAACAAAATAGGATATATACATAGATCTTTGGGGCTGATGGGTCTTGTGATAAACTTCTAAGTAATGGTCACAAAAAAACTCATGCAGGAGGGTCAGCTGGAGTATTTAAAACTCATGTGTGAAAGGGTTAAGTATTAAACAGGTTTTAGGAAGTTAAAACATTCATTTTCTGACAAGCTTTTATTTTTAATTTTTTTATTAGAATATGCAAAAAGGTACACAAATTGGGATCATACAAAGAAAATAAAACATAAAAAACAACAACGAAAAACAAAAACAACAACAATACAGTCAGGTACTGGTGCGTGCGTGCGTGTGTGTGCATGTAAAGGTAACATGGTGGACAGGTCAGAGTACATACATAAGGGTCAATAAATGAAGCAAGTGTCATAGATATAAATAAACAAATAGAAAGAAACCAGTCAGTGGTAAAGAGTGACAACAACGCTAGTAATGTATGATAGTAATGATAACAATAATAACTGACAATAACAATACATCACAAGTACTACACCAACTGCTACTACAGAAAATTACTAATATTACAACTACTATTGCAGCTGCTACTACAGCCACAACAACTATTACTACTACGTCTACAACTACTGATACTACTACAACATCTACTACAACTGATACTACTACAACATCTACTACAACTGATACTACTACAACAACGTCTCCTACTACTACTACTACAGTAATCACTAGTACTACAACATCTACATCAACAACATCTACTACCTCTGATACTACTACACAGACTACTACTACTACTACACCAACACCTTTACTACTTCTGGTACCACTACACCAACGACATCTACTACTACAGAAACTACTACAACTACTACTTCAACAATCCCAACTACAAATACAATCGTTACTACTACAATGACAATGGTAGAAATACTTGTAATAATAACAATGAGGAGACAACGGGAGGACAAGTCAGAATTGCAACGACAACAATGGCAACAAGAGCAAAAGTCATACTATTAATGATAATAGTGAGGAGGTGAGGGGAGGTTGGGAAATCAGGAAGAGGACCAAAAATTATAATAATGAATAATAATAATAATAATAATAATAATAATAATAATAATAGTAAGTAGAAGAAAGGAAATAGGAGAAGAAAAAGGAAAAAAAAATGGAAAAAAAAGCTGAAAAGGAAGGGGAAGAGTGGAAAAAAAGTAGAATAATAAAGCGCTGCAAACAAAACAATGAGAATAATAATAAAAAAACGTTACTATAGTAATGATAATATACAAATAATAAAAACTAAAAGTAAAGAATAATATTAAAAAGACGAATTTAACTAACAATTTGATGAATAATAATAGTAGTATAATAATAATAATAGATCAAGAGGTGGGCCGGGAAACGTGATGACTACAATACACTCACGCTGACTGATCTGACTGACGTGAAACTGTCTCTGGTATTAAATCTAATTAAAAATAAAATGAATCAAAGAGGATATTTGAGAATCGGAATGTCAGAAATTTCACAATATAATAACAACATTTGTCAACATTTACAGAAGTATTAAAAAATAAATAAATAAATTTAAAATACTTGCACATACTTACAAATAGTACATTCACAGGGTAAATGTGACGTGGGCATGGCAGCCTGGGCATTTGCACTGGACTGATCCATGCTGCACGTCATACTCTTTTAATGCATCACAAAGCAACTGACAAACACTGTACACTTCAAGGCAGATTAGATAACTTTCACCTCCTTAAAATTATTGTTAAAGCTGTTTTATAATTATTATATTTAATGATTTTTTTTTGTTGTTGTTGTTGTTGTTGTTGTTGTCAGTCTGACAAGCTTTTAAAGACAAAATGAACCACATGCTGCTGAACTAATGGGCAGGCACTAATTCTCTCCTATGCTCCAATTGGTTGTTATTTTGTGATCTAGCACAGCTGTTTGTTTGAATTACCAATGTGGCCTGGCTCTTTCTGATTCACCCATACAGCCATTCACGTGTTCCAATTCATTCATCCTACTCATTTAATTTAAAAGAAAAATTGTTGTGAGTAAAGGAGTGGAGTTTCCCAGGCTGTAATAACTTGATTAACAAATTAATTCCTCAGCCTTCATGCAAATGCCACAAGAAGATGATTATACTTAATTCAAGATGGTCGTTTTAATTGAATGTTTGTTTGGGAGCTTGAGTATTCAAGTTTGTCAATATTTGTATTCCATTTAATTAACTAGGCTTTTAATACACAGAAGACTGACTGTACAGGGATGATATTATTGCCTTGACACACACACACTGTTAAGACCTTAAAAATTTAGCCACCTGCAATCAAGAGGCTTGAAACCTCTTTTGTTTCCATGGAGACATAAACTGTGGTTCATTTAAAACAGCTGCATGTGACCGGGAACAAAGTCACCTGAAAACATTTGCTAATATAAATGATCTCCATGTTCCTCTGTTTTGATTTTCTGTTTTCTGAGTGCTCTTGTTTTTCTCTGCATGTTCCCAAAAATGGCATATGCCTTTGGGACAACAACTGTCATTATGTGAGCTGGTGTTATTCATGTAGTTATTTTGATATTAAAACATGGAAGATGTTCATTTTGGTTGATTTTTGGAAGCGTGCTTTTCTGAGGCACTCTAAAGTTTGTTTCTCAGTGTTGCATAGAAACTTTAAAAGCAACAGTTCACTGTAAAATGGCAATTTGCTGTTAATTTATTAAACAGGACTCTTCTTCTGCAGTAGCCAGACCCCCTAGTTTAAAATAAAAATTGTGATTTTTAAATATCACTGATTTTGTGGTTTTAATTCCCAGAAACATTGTAAAATAAATTAAGAATTATGCAGGATCGAAAAAATGAGGACTTGTTGATTTTGCTTTGGATTCAGCGATCGCAGAGTCGTGAAAAACCAGGGGGTCTGAGTAGCATAGTATTTGATGATTTATGAAATGCAAGTCAGTGGCTAGTGTTAATTTTGGAGAACACTAAGCTGTGGATTAAAAGTAAAAATATTGTAAATAATATTGTAAATAATGTTTTTTTTACAATGTAAATGATTGTAAACCATTTTTTGCATGCTTCATACAATCTCAATGATTATTTATTTATTTATTAACCTCAAGTCAAGCACTATTTTGGGCTTTCCGCCTGGATTTTGCCTACCCAAATTCAAAAGCTTCCCAAATCCACATGCAGAGAGTTTGGTATAGTTTTAAAGATATTATTTGAATTTTCATAAAACACTGTTGAAAGTGATTAAAATAATTGTATATGTTGCGTTATAATAAACCCCATCAAAAAATAGTGTACCTTTTAGGTTCTGTGTGGTTTAGGTTGCTGTAATTAATTTTGTTGGTTGTCAGTAATCATAAGAAAAAAGGAAAATGTCTTTGTCATAATCTATGCAAAACTTATTCTAT
>CAIGQZ010032511.1:66837-77881 GCA_903798205.1 Danio tinwini
ACACACACACACACACACACACACACACACACACACACACACACACATGAACAGCTATCCTTATGGGGACTTCACATAGATGTAATGGTTTTATACTGTACCCTCTATAATATTGGCCTAAGCTAAACCCTGAAGGAAACAAATAGCATTTTTACTTTCCTAAATTACGTAATTTAATGTGATTTATGAGACCTTTTGCTCATGGCAACAAACAAAAAAGGTCAAATGTACTGGTATTTTTATAGACAAGGAATACAAGGTACACACACTGTTTAAAACATAAGACATGTCTACAATTATCATCATTAGAGACAAACATATAGTGAAATTAAACACAATGGCCAAAAGTACAGTAAGAGCAGTATAAGAATAAAATATCTTTGAGGAAATTGTTGTATTCATGTCACAACCATTCCTTTTTTACAATAGCCAATTATTTATTGTTTGAGAAGTGGTTTGAGGCAAACTTTATTAGATCTTGTAATGTCAACGGTGAAAGTCACATTCATAAAAATATTCAAGCTATGTGTAAGAAGTTTTTTTCCCTCTGTCCATCGATGCCTTAGTTTTCCAGTAGCTATTATCTTTAAAGATAAAAATGTCTTCTTTTATGTATCATTGAACTCGCAGTAACCCTAAACACACGTGTCTTCTCATGCATGAATGGGCAGTAATGCAGTTTAAGGTCTGAAATAAGAAACCTGTAAGTGATGCAAGATAATATTTTGTGCGTGAGTAAAACCAGATTAGTGATAAATGCATCAAAACCATGAATTAAAGCCCACAATACTGCTGAAACTGGATCGGGAAATCTAAAAGATTAAAAATGTTGTGTGAAATAACCAAATAAATAAGCTAAAATGTTGATCGTGATTCAAAATATGGCTCAAATGCAGCAGTTTCCGCTGTGTCTGCAGTCGATCTGTAGATAAGGACTGCAGTTACGTTTACGTGGTTTGCCACACACTAGCACTTATAGCCTTAAAATCATTGTTTTTATTTTGTCTTGGATGTTTGACTGTACAAAATAGAAGAACAGGTTAATTAATGAATAACAAGCCTAAAGCATATACTTCACAGGGAAGATAACCAAAAGTATTTCAACAAAACAAAACAAAAAGCTGAATTCTGATTACGTCATCATGCACAGTTCAGCCATGTTAAGACAGCATTTTTTATGGAAGAGGATATAAAGTGTGACCTACATGCCAGAATACCATTGCAATGTACTTCATGAACAAATATTTTGATGTTTATGTATGTTCAATCACATGCAAAAATGATCTCAAATACAGTAATTTCATTGGATGACATGGATTGACAGATTTTGCTTAATGCATTTGGCCTGATTGGTATACAATTGATTGAAGTCTATATACTCCATCAACATGTGTACTAGAAAGAATTAATCCTGTCTGTGATTTTTTTTTTCAAAAGTTATCATGCGCTATGAAAATTTGTGAAAATTTCTCTTGTACTAATTTAAATTAGAATTGTACACTACCTGACAGAAGTCTTGTTGTTGATCACAGTTGTAAGTGCAACAAATAATAACTCGACTTCTAGTTGATCATTTGGAAAAGTGGCAGAAGGTAGATTTTTCTGATGAATCATCTGTTGAACTGCATCCCAATCATCACAAATACTGCAGAAGACCTATTGGAACCTGCATGGGCCCAAGATTCTCACAGAAATCAGTCAAGTTTGGTGAAGGAAAAATCATGGTTTGGGTTTACATTCAGTAAGGGGGCATGGGAAAGATCTGCAGAGTGGATGGCAACATCAACAGCCTGAGGTATCAAGACTTTTGTGCTGCCCATTACATTACAACCACAGGAGAGGGCAAATTTTTCAGCAGGATTGCGCTCCTTATACTTCAGCCTCCACACCAAAGTTCCTGAAAGCAAAGAAGGTCAAGGTGCTTCAGCATTGGCCAGCCCAGTCACCAGACATGAACATTATTGAGCATGTCTGGGGTAAGATGGAGGAGGCATTTAAGATGAATCCGAAGAATCTTGATGAGTCATTCCAGATGACTTTATTAATAAGTTATTTGAGTCATTGCAGAGACTTTTGTCAGGTAGTGTAGGTGTGTTTTAATGTGGGTTCATACTATCCTATACATTTTATATAAGACCTTTTTTAACAAATGTGTTAAGTATTGTATAAACAAGTAAAGTTTTAACAATCGTGAAGTAAAATTAAATTCAAATACTCACCAACCACATTGAAACAAGCTTAACATTATGAATATGTCTTCGTGTTGATTCTGGGTAATTTTACCTTTAAAAAAGTGATGGAATGCAGCTACTGCTTAAATGAACCACAATAAACAAACTTGAGTGACTTTATCCCTGGAATGCTACTAGCTAGGTCAATTTGGAAGTGACTATAGTCAACACCACTTACTAAACACCTTAAAAGGGATAATTCACCCAAAAAATGAAGATCTACTTTTTTAGTTTAGGCCTACTTACCCTCAATGAATCACAATAAAGAAGACACAGATGAAGGTAGCCTATTGTCAAAAATACTTGAAATTTAGCCAGTGACGTCCAGTTCCAACATTGTGCATAGTTTTTTCAGCGTTCAGTGGAAAGAAATGCAAACAGAACAAGTGGAGAGTTAGTAAAGTAGCTTTTTCTGATTTTAAAGTGTCCCTTTAAAACACCTTCATAAAAACCACTGAATTACGGCGTACATACTTTCACAAGTGACACATTTTAAAGCCATGCGAAAAACAAGCAGATTTCCTCGTATGAACATGGTAAATGTTATTTTTAACACCGTAAATATCACCGGGTGTGGACGTTACATGCATAATTTAAATGGGCGGGTCGAACAGTGCAGAAGAGGAAGCGCGAGCCCGCTGCTGATCCGCGTTCATCTGCTCTCGTGCTCACTTTATAGTTAACAAGCGGATTCACAGCGCCGCGCGCGACTGTGCCTTCAGTTCTTCATCAGGTATGTTTACATGACTTTATTTGACTGACAGACGCTCTTTTTCTGTGGGTGAAAGTGAGACGGGTAAGTTTTAAGACGCGGGAAAGTAATGGCATCTGGTGACAGTGCTGTGGTGTCCTAATGCAGTTGTAGTGACATATCTGACACACATGGCAGCAGAAGCTGGCAACCATACAAGCATCTGGACTGCACCCCAACCGATGATGCTACACCAAGGGACTTTTTTTTATTTACTAGTAAAAACCGAGTGTGATAGCTTTTAAATAATGCATTTGTTTTCACTGTCCACACCCACTGATTTTGTAAGGCAAACAACCAGCTGTACCTGCAGGGCAACTTCGAATAACTGAACTGATTCTTATTGTAGTTACAAACAATACTACAGCATAGTGACAAATGCTAACAAACAAAAGATTTTAGCTGTGTTTATGTTAATGTTTTGATTGTCATTTCATTTATATGACCTATGGACCCATGTAGCATCCTTTTCTGACATAGTGTGAGTGTGTGTGTGTGTGTGTGTGTGTGTGTATACAAATATATTTGTACTGGCTTAAAATAAATATGTATGTTTAGAAGTAAATGCGTTTGTTACTTGTGATATATATAGTAAGAAAGAAAACAGATTATGTGTGTTCTGGACGGTTCTTTACTGTTTTTGTGAGGTTTATCAAAGAATATCGAACAAGAGTGATAATTAAAGACATTTTGTAATATTTTTTCCAAATATGTATTAAAATTATGCTTAATTTTTCATTTTTCTTGTTTTTTTTTTATTGATTTTGAAGCAAGTTTTCCAAATAATCTGGACAATTAAGCACACTATTTGTGCATTTTTGGATAAACCTCACTAAACCTGTAAATTACATGCCAGATTACACAAAGAAATTGTCTCTTTTAATATATTTTTTCCTTTTCGCACTTTCATAGTCAAACTAAATTTGTTGGTTCAGAGTTTGTATGAAAGGGTAATCTACTAAAATTAATGGTTGATATACTTAATTAAAGTTTACAATGGGGTATATGAGCACAGACTTTTAATTTTCAGCCAACCAGCCCCAGGGCTTCTGGTGAACTGTGTTTCCATTATAAAATCTCCACATTTAATGTCTGATTTTTTTTTAAATCAGCTATCTTCACTGCCTGATAGATATATGATATGAAGTGGGTCTCAGACCAAACAAGAAGCACTGCATTAAGTTCTATTTCCCCCGCCATGTCTTTAAAATATGACAGTATGACAGCTTTTCAGTGTAGTTTCTGAGCTCGCCTGCTGATTCTGACGGCGCTAGCATTTACGCGGTCGTTCATCTTCTTTTACACTTGAACAACTAAATGAATGCTTAACTCTATTTAGCTGAATGTATTTTAATGACATTACAACATCCATGCTGTAAAAGGAACCTTATGAAATTGAAAATAGTCACATTAAGCGTTAATCTTTGGCTGAAAAACACTAGCGGTGCATATAGCCCATTGGCTGCTTAATTAGGTTTAGCAGAGGAGAATATACACAAACTTTTATGCATTTATTTATTGATTAGCTTGACCAAACGGTACACTATATCAAAAAATTTGTCATAACAAAAATTTGTCATTTTGTCTGTCATCTCAATCCGACCCCCTTAAGGATCTTGGGACAGACTGGGAGTGTCTGGTTGACTTAGTGGGAGGTGTGTGATTATATTTGTGCTTGACACACATACCACACTATTGTCTTATAGAGTTGCAACTTTACCCTTCGTACCCTAATGACAGCATACATTTAGATGTGTGTGTGTGTGTGTGTGTGTGTGTGTGCATGTACAGAACACAAACCATACTTGTGATCTTATGGGTGTGGTTTCTCAGATATGACGGGTCTGTCATATGATAATACTCATACTGAGCGCAGTGTTTAATCTACGTGATATATCAGCTGTACGTTACAATGATAAAAGTCTTGCAAGAGTTGCTAAACCTCCTCTTCCCCTGTAGTGACATGCGTCTTCCTCCTCCATTAAACAGGGTGCCTTGCAAGATGTATAAGCACTTCTGCATGGTGTTGACATGAGCACAAGTTAAAATAAAGCTTCTTTTTTTGCTTGGCAGTGGTGGTGTTTTATGCTGTGCTATAGAGTTTTTGAGTAATATATGGTCAATCCTTTGTAAAATGTATTTTTTATATCATTATGGATCTGCATTGGTGAAAGAGGAAACAGAGCTTGTGGTCTATGTGTAATTTTCTTTTATTTAGTTTGTTGTTGAGGGACAGGAACTTGAATTCACCACTGTATTTATTTTTGATGTTCTGTGTTTCTGGAATTGTTTAGTAGAATCAGACCTTCCACATGTGATCGTCTTTATTGTAACATATGGCACAAAATAAGCATAGATGAGAATGAGGTGTTGCAATGCAAAGTTGAAACCAGTGGTTTTGTTAGTGGTTTGAGATGTTTTGCAGTGACACAGTTATGAGTTGCTTTCATTAAGATGTGAATGATTGGTAGCTTAAAGGGATTGTTCATCCAAACATGACAGTTTTCTGTTTATTTACTCAACCTTGAGGCACTTTGAGAGTTAAAACAACATATACTGGATAAACAAAGTTAATACTGTCTGTGCAACAGACTGAAAATTGTTGTGAACATTTGTTGAAGTGCGAAAAGATTATTGCAGGCCATATTGGTATTGGCTGATAAATGCCTATTTTTAATCTTATCATTATTGTTATTAAAAAGCAAACTGTATTTTCATGTTGCATTATGTTTCTGAAATCGAGTCCAGAAAAACTTATATTAAGATTTATATTTATGACCGTACAACCTGACAAAAGTTGTCACCTATCCAAGTTTTAGGAACAACAAATAATAACTTGACTTCTAGTTCATCTTCAATGCCTCCTCCTTCATTTTACCCCAGACATGCTCAATAATGTTCATGTCTGATGACTGTGTTGGCCAATCCTGGAGCACCTTCACCTTCTTTGCTTTCAGTAACTTTGATGTGGAGGCTGAAGTATGAGAAGGAGCGATGTCCTGCTGAAGAATTTGCCCTCTCCTGTTTTGTAATGTAATGGGCAGCACAAATGTCTTGATACCTCAGGCTGTTGATGTTGCCATCCACTCTGCAGATCTCTCGCATGCCCTCGTACTGAATGTAACCCCAAACCATGATTTTTCCTTCACCAAACTTGACTGATTTCTGTGAGAATCTTGGGTCCACACGGGTTCCAATAGGTCTTCTGCAGTATTGGCGATGATTGGGATGCAGTTCAACAGATGATTCATGGGAAAAATCTACCTTCTGCCACTTTTCCAAATGATCAACTAGAAGTCAAGTTATTATTTGTTGGTTGGCAGAGTCTACCTGTTTCAACTACATGCATGCAAAATGGTGGCCATTAGTAAACCATACAAAAAAGATGCCTATCTATGCAAAAAGCTTGTTTTGTGTGATCAGGGTCTTAGTCTACATTTTAGTGAATTGTACTGCAAATGACATTACTCTAAGTGCATTTCATTGCACATTTCAGATGACAAATACACTAGAGTGCGCTATCTATGTTTTTAGCACAGAAACCTGAAGTGGCAGAAATTTTCAGAAGTTTGTATTTACATAAATGCATTCAAACATCAAACACATTTAATGCAGCATAGCCTTTTTACCCTGAATTCTGAAGCAGACACAGACTTGTTTTCAGGTCAGCCTAAAATCAGCTGAGTAAAGATGCGTTTAGCCTTTATTTAGTGAAATGTAAAATACGTTCCTCCAGGTACATTTTATTGCACATGTCAGATGACATGCGCTGTTGAAATTTTTGCAAAATTTAGATGTTATTTAGGGCAGGTTTTGTTGTATATTTCCGATACATGTCCTTTTTTTGCACATCCACAAGAAACTGTAGTTAAATATATATTTAAATATGTGTTTGCAGATTCACAAAATTGTAACCCAAGGCACATATTTCCAATGCGCCTGTGTTGCAGCTATGTATATGTTTTATTTTTTGACACTCGTAGTGCTCAGACCACTGTTTCTGCCAAAAATTTCTTGTAATGTTCTACTGAAAGAGAAGAAAGTCACCTACATCTTGAAGTGCCTGAGCGTGATTAAATTAAAGTCAGCAAATGTACATTTTTGGATGAATTATCCCTATTATGAACGTCTTATGACCAGACACACGCAGTCGCTCTGTCTTTACTTCAGCACAATAGACTGATGCTGTTGCACATGATATAGCACTTCTGATTCTGATTTGATATTTGTGCTAAGCCATACATTTTTCCAAGATTCAATTTGAATGTCATTTGTGACCCTGGACCACAAAAGTCTTAAGTTGCCGGGGTATATTTGCAGGAATAGCAGACAATACGTTGAATGAGTGAAAATTATTGATTTTTCTTTTTTGCCAAAAATCAGTAGGATGTTATAGAGCTGCACGATTCTGGCTATAATAAGAATCGCAAATTTTTTTTTTTTGCTTAAAATAAAGATCACGATTTTCTCACGATTCTGTAGATGTAAAATAAAGGTTAATATGAGTAGCCTATTATTATTGTTATTTCAGAATACAACTATTCATAATTCTGATGTTGAATTATTGTGTTTGAGACATACAGTATGCTTGCAATTTGTCATTTACAACATTATTAGACCATTTTTTCTACTGGTAAAATTCGACAATTGTCATTATCAGATTCCCTCTCGCATTATATATTCAACATTATATAGGCTAGAGTTGTTATACTGACACTGTTTAACATTTATTCTCATGCAAAACACTCTGTGTTTGATATGAAAGAAAAACATAATATATGTTTGTCGTAATCATAACTATAAAATGCGATATGATTATTTAAATGATGTGCACGCTTTCGGTTTCATTTTGACTGTGCGGTTCAAACTTCCCGTGCAGCTCCCAAACGATTGTTCTGTGCCACAAACTGAATGTTATTTACAACTTTATTACCTGTTATTCACAGCCTACTGTATGCAAGTTCTGTTCACTAAGGTAGGCATCATTCACAGGCGCGCACCCGCCCTCTCTGTGGTAACAGCTATCGGTCAGCCGACGTCATGTGTGTTTTCGCTGCCCAAATACATCATTACATGGAATTTTTTGGGTAAATTATACCTTATAAATACAGTATGTGACTCTTTCAACACCATTTAGAGGTGTACACGTTGCTGAGCAATGTATGTAAAACAATGTGAAGTCATGTGCCGCCGGCTTTTTGCTTCTTTCCTGAACTTGAAAATATGATTGGCAGAATTGTATAAATGCTGGATTAGGATCGTCTAGGGGGTCGAATCGAGATCACGATCTTTTTACGATTAATCGCGCAGCCCTAGGATGTTATGTTAAACTATTCTGTAAATTTCTTACCAGAAATATATGAAAACGTATTTTTTGATAGTAATATGCATGGCTAAGAACTTTAACTGAATAACTACACTCAAAAAAGAATTTCTATAGCTTGTTCAAACTATTTATTTGAATTGAGCTAAAACAACACAATACTTGAGATGTTTTTGGAAACAACTTAATTGTTTAAAGTCTGTTTAAATGAGTTATGTTAACCTAATAGATTTGTGTTAGGACAAGATGAATAAATTGTGTGGAACCCTGCATTTGTTACAGTGTATAAAATCTGTTTTTCTTAAGACTATATATTTTTTTAAACCCTCAAACGATATATGAATCTCAGTTTCCCAAAACTGTTCATTATAACTGGTTTTGTTGTCTATATTTGACGCCCTTAAGGTAGTGCTTGCCAAGCATAACATTTATTAAGGATGACGGAATTGCAATTAGCAGAGCTGGTGTTAAATTAAATCACAAGCTCTTTTTAATCAAATCCCAGTGAATTTAACAAAATTAAAGCCTCTTGTTTGTGAGAAAAAAAGTTATAGGTGTCAGTCACAACTAGAGGGCGCTTTACTTCCAGGATTTAACAATTAAGCCTGCAGTGTTTAATACAGAAAAATGCATTAAAACATTACCCACGTGACATTGATAAAGATTTTGAATGATTAATGAGATGGCAATAAATTTGCTCCGCTTTCTCAAAGCATGCATAGGAAACCAAAGAATGCTGAGTGGTCCAAGCAATTTAGAGATGCCTGATTTAATCATTTATGCTTTAGATGGCGCAGTGTGGATATGGTGATTGTTTGCAATGCTACATTTAATCTGCTGTATGAGTGTTAGCTGGTAACATAGCTTCATTGTGCATTGATGCTCAGTAAATAAATAAATAAATAAATAAGGATTCCTGGCAATGGTTGTGATGGCCCTCCTCTGTGATTCTTTATATAAGCCCATTAGAAAAGCAGTAGGCAGGATTCATGCTATTGGAAATGCAGTTAATATATCACCAGCTCTCAGTTCATGAATGCCTGGATAAATGCTGTTTTGTTTGGTTAGACACTTAGTAATGTTGATAGAGGGTGGGAATGAGGAATTGAAGATTTATGCCCGATCGTTCCCCTGTCAATGATTTAGAGTGCTTTACATTGTCGTGTTTGGCCGAGAGGTGCACAGCAGGATTTGAATTATAGTTTTTTTTTTGTCACTATGAGTTTTATTGTAAAGGTGAATAGTTCAAGGCCAATATTCAAATGCATGGTATTTTGTTTAAACAAATACATGATTATTTTGTAAATTAATAAATGATTATGTTAATTGGTGTAATAAAACAAATATACAAATATTTACTGTCACAATAAAAAGCTGTCTTTTTATTTTACTATATAGGTTTTCATCTATTGTTTTATTGACTTATTTTTGAGGCTTATTTTGTGTAATATAAAACGACTTGCACATTCACTAGTTAAAAGAAATGTTGATATTCAATTCATCAGTGTAACTTTTAGATTTTTTTTAATATTAGTAGATGTCTAAAAATAATGTCCTGCAAAATGAAAACATTACCTAATATTAAAGCTATTTTTTATTAGTTTTAAGTTTTAATAATATTACAAATATTATTGTAACTCTTAGTTTCCTTTTTTTTCAATATAATAAAGGATGTAATTATAATCTGATCATAGGTACATATTATTTTTGCAATGTAAATATAATCTGGTGCAGGGTGCATTTTTTGGCAATAAGTAAAAGCATGTAAACAGGTGCATATTATTTTTAAACGTAAAGAATATGGTGCTAGGTGTTTATTAATATACAGTATGTGCACACCGGCAATAGTCACACCGCAGGATCGGCGACATCGAGATGAACGCTAGGCACAGTTCAAAACATACATGATTTGTGGAGCCATTGTAAAGTTTAACAATACATTTATCAATTAGTTTATCATTTGCATGTGTTTTATGGCTTGTGATTGTGTAAACATTTCAAGCCATTTTATTAGATTTTATGCACAAGAAATTATGTTTACGATTATTTTACACTTGATTATTCGGTTTGTGCCTGAATACTGCTCAAAAAACAATAAATTACAGTTAAATTCATTTGTGTCATTGCTCCACTGTATTTATCAATGCTTGTAATTGGAGTATTATATTTTATGCAGATGCACGTCCCAACAAAATCATCCTAATTAATATAATTTCATGAATTTTTTCTTTTCATTTCATCTGGTGAACATATACTTAATAATGCAATATACTGCACTACAATAGTGCACAGAAAAATATTGATCTCTTTTTTTTCCAATACCGTGCAGCCCTATAGATGCATATTTGTTCAATGTAATGATGCATGCAAATATAAAATAGTACTATATGCATATTATTTTTGCAATATAAATAATCAGTTACATATTTATGTGGTGCAATGCATATTATTATTATTATTATTATTATTATTATTATGCAATATAAAAAACATTTCTATATTATATGGAGCTATATTCATATTATTATTGCAATATAGAGAAGTGTAAATATACACATTTATATGGTGCTAGATGCATATTGTTTATTATTGCAATATAAAAAGCATTTATGTGGTGCTAGATGCATATTATTATTATTATTATTATTATCATCATTATTATTATTGCAATATAAAGAAGCATTTACAAATTTATATGTGCTATGCATACTATTATTGCAATATAAAAAGCATTAATAT
>CAIGQZ010032511.1:92881-107541 GCA_903798205.1 Danio tinwini
TAAAGTATGTGGTATAGTGTTTGTTTAAACTATACTACATACTTTAAACAAACACTATACTACATAATTCAAATGAATCCTGTACACTATGTACTTCTAATATTCACACTGTATAGTAGATATTTCAATTAACAATGTATTTTACATACTTGAATAAATAATCTTATCCTGCATCCTTTTATAAATATTGTACAGAGAGTGCAGAATTATTAGGCATTTCAATTATTTATTTTCACCAGTGAAACCAATATAACATCTCAACATTCACAAATATACATTTCTGACATTCAAAAACAAAACAAAAACAAATCAGTGACCAATATAGCCACCTTTCCTTGCAAGGACACTCAAAAGCCTGCCATCCATGGATTCTGTCAGTGTTTTGATCTGTTCACCATCAACATTGCGTGCAGCAGCAACCGCAGCCTCCCAGACACTGTTCAGAGAGGTGTACTGTTTTTCCTCCTTGTAAATTTCACATTTGATGATGGACCACGGGTTCTCTATGGGGTTCAGATCAGGTGAACAAGGAGGCCATGTCATTAGTTTTTCTTCTTTTAGACCCTTTCTTGCCAGCCACGCTGTGGAGTACTTGGACGCGTGTGATGGAGCATTGTCCTGCATGTAAATCGTGTTTTTCTTGAAGGATGCAGACTTCCTGTACCACTGCTTGAAGAAGGTGTCTTCCAGAAACTGGCAGTAGGACTGGGAGTTGAGCTTGACTCCATCCTCAACCCGAAAAGGCCCCACAAGCTCATCTTTGATGATACCAGCCCAAACCAGTACTCCACCTCCACCTTGCTGGCATCTGAGTCGGACTGGAGCTCTCTGCCCTTTACCGATCCAGCCACGGGCCCATCCATCTGGCCCATCAAGACTCATTCTCATTTCATCAGTCCATAAAACCTTAGAAAAACTAGTCTTGAGATATTTCTTGGCCCAGTCTTGACGTTTCAGCTTGTGTGTCTTGTTTAGTGGTGGACGTTTTTCAGCCTTTCTTACCTTGGCCATGTCTCTGAGTATTGCACACCTTGTACTTTTGGGCACTCCAGTGATGTTGCAGCTCTGAAATATGGCAAAACTGGTGGCAAGTGGCATCTTGGCAGCTGCACGCTTTACTTTTCTCAGTTCATGGGCAGTTATTTTGCTCCTTGGTTTTTCCACAAGCTTCTTGCGACCCTGTTGACTATTTTGAATGAAACGCTTGATTGTTCGATGATCACGCTTCAGAAGCTTGGCCCTTTGAAGAGTGCTGCATCCTTCTGCAAGATATCTCACTATTTTTGACTTTTCGGAGCCTGTCAAGTCCTTCTTTTGACCCATTTTGCCAAAGGAAAGGAAGTTGCTTAATAATTATACACACCTGATTTAGGGTGTAGATGTCTTTAAACCACACCCCTTCTCATTACAGAGATGCACATCACCTAATATGCTTAATTGGTAGTAGGCTTTCGAGCCTATACATCTTGGAGTAAGACAACATGCATAAAGAGGATGATGTGGTCAAAATACTCATTAGCCTAATAATTCGGCACTCCCTGTACACGCATACATACACACATATACACATTCAAATAACATATAAAAAAATTTAATAAATGATGATAATAATAATAAAAATAATAAATATGAAAATTATAATAAATAAATCAAAATAAGGAATATAAACATTAAAAACAGATAGATAATATAACAAAAAACAATAATACAATAAAAATAAAAATAATAATAAATAAATAAAAATACATGTTTGCAAGCACACAATTTACATAATATTCATATATTGATATACAGTAAGTTAGTCTCTCCAGTCCAATACAGTTCAATATTTATTTTTTCCACATTTCTATGGATGGAGCATCCATGTGTTTCCAGTATGCAATAGCCCTTCTAGCTTGAAGAAAACCAAAATCCAAATTTTTTGTATTTCCGATTGTAAGTTCCATAGAATACAAACCAAGTACTGTATACAGAGCTTGGCATTTAAAGGGATTTTAATATTAAACATGTTTGTCATACCATAAATTATCTTTTTCCAAAATCTTTGTATTTTAGGACATTGCCAGAGGCAGTGATATAGTGTACCTTTATCAGCCAAACATTTAGAGCACACATCTGGAATATTAGCAGACATATGATGAAGTTTCACAGGGGTTATATGCATTCTCATTAACCTTTTACATTGAAGTAGTTTAAACCTGGTATTTATTGTTTGTGTTTGAGCTTTCAAGCAAGCATTATTATTATTATGTTTATTATTATGACGTTAGAGGACTAAATTAGACAGAAGAGTATCAGATCAATAATGCTCCAGTTTAGTTGTTCTGTGGTCTCTGATATGAAAATAGAAGGATTTAAATACAGCACTGATGCTGTATACATTCATTGTGCAAAGCTGTTTCCTAGAAAGACAAATGTGACATCTCAACCACAATAGTATCATGATCAATTTCTTATGAATGAAACCGTATATGAGAGTGTGAAAATTGAAGACAATTTGTAGTGTGAAGTGTGAAAGTCAACATTTATTGATAAATATAGTTGCTAACCTGTTTTGAGACTTTACATTTCTCACATGGATAAAATTTTTATATTTATATACATTCATATACATACTAATCCATGTTGGATTTGCCCACACAACACAAATCATTACAACACAACACAACAATCCGATTATAAACTAATGCCCCATATAGTTTTTTTAAGAATACTACCAGAGTGTTTTTAATACGCTTATGCAAGCTCGCTTGTTTTTCCAGCACATCTGCTTAATGACTTAATGAGTACTCGTAATGTTTTTGATGATATCGCCCATCAAGTTAACATACTGTAACAATTACAGTTTTTCTCCATTGGTTTGGCTCAGTTCTTGAAACAGGAATTACATTCTCAAAACTCTAAAATTGTTTTGCAAAACAGTCTTACAGTTCAGGACAATACTATAGCTCACTCGCGAAAGCTTATATCTCTCCAAAAACTATTCGTTCCTGTGTCAACTAAAAAAATTTAAACAGTCAGTGCCCCCAAAATCCTTTGTCCCTTTAACATTGCATAAGCACTTCAAGTCAAAGTTCACTATGACAGAGGACCATTGAAATATCCCTCATGTCCACCTTTTACTCTTAGCCCAGTTTTTGAAAATGGTTACTAAACAGTTTTTTTTGTCTTTTGACAATGCAATTGTGTAAAAAACTAAATAAAATAAATTGATAAGATTTAAAAATTATAAGAAATATGGATTTTCAGTCTGATCTCACGAGGAAACTTAACTATTTTACGTTTTGTCAGTTTAGTGGCTAATTCGAGTTGAGTCGTATGAAAATGTAAGATTTTTAAAAAGGAGGCGTGGCACCCAACCCAACCCCGCCCCTAAACCTAACCGTCATTGGGTGTAGATTAGATTGTACAAATTCATACAAATTAGTCACTAAATTAAAAAGTTACGAATTGCCGTGAGATTGTGTTGTACTGTCTGCTTAATATCTGCTGATACTGCTCCTTCAACACATTTAACTGATTTTTAAAAACTAACCCCAACCCAACACTCTACTTATAATCTAATGAGAATTAGTTGGCATTTAGATGCAATGTAACTTAAATTCAACAAAATGTGTGAAAGGGACCATCAAAATAAAGTGATGCCAATTATTGTTCTACAGTGTTACAAAAATGATGCCATTTTGATGTGCGTATCCACAGCTGTATCCTGTATCTAGACGTTACCCTGTCAAACAGCACCAAATTAAGATTAAGCTATCTTTAAAGTCTGACCGCGCCAAAACCACACAAGATTTAGCCACACATACAAACACATTTGGCTATGTTTAAACTGAAAGGAAACAAATGCGTGATGTTGGGGGGGATGTTGATGTGACCTCAAGGGTCAGTATTGGGTCCACTTTTGTTTATTATTTATATCTTACCTCTAGGTCATATATTTCGTTCTTATGGCATACACTTTCATTTTTATGCAGACGATACACAAGTTTATATCTCCACAAAACCTACAACACCTCACCCCCCTTCTGACCTTACTAAATGTTTACATGAGATTAATATATGAATGACTAACAATTTCTTAAAGTTAAATGCTAGTAAAACTGAAGCCCTTCTTATTGGCTCTAAGTTTGTTTTATCCAAAGCTCAGGCCTTTACCCTGTTTATTGATAACTTCCCACTCAATTTCTCAACCCACATGAAAAGTCTTGGGGTTATACTGGATGGCATGCTCTCGTTTGTTTCTCATATAAGTAATAACTCACATTCTGCCTTTTTTCATTTGCATAAAATTGCAAGACTTCGCTCTTCACTATTTTAACAAAGTACTGAAGTGCTTGTTCATGCTTTGGTTACATCACGGATTGATTACTGTAACTCTCTCCTGGCATCCCTGATAAGCAACTTCATGATTCAGAATTCAGCGGCTAGGACAGTTACCTGCTCACGTTCTTCTGGTCACATAACTCCAATTCTCTTTCACCTTCACTGGCTCCCTGTTCACAATTGTATACAATACAAAATCCTCCTCTTAATATACAAGGCTCTTCATAACTTGGCTCCTCACTATCTTTCTGATCCTTTTCTTTGTACACTCCTTTTGCGCTCACTGAGATCGTCTTCTGCTGAACTGTTATCTGCATTTATTTTCAGTTTTAAACCTCAGATGAAAACGTTTTTCTTTAGGATAGCTTTTAATGATTTGCTGGATTAATATTATGTTTCTTGTTATTTTTACTGCTTGTGATCTGCTGTAAGGTGTCTTTGAGTGCTTTAAAAGGCGCCTATAAATAAAAGGTATTATTATTATTATTATTATTATTATTATTATTATTATTATTATTATCATTATTATGTGTGAAGTAGTGATGCGCGGACGGCGGTTTTATCTGCAGGCGCTGCGGATAATCTGCAGGTTGGGTAATAAAAAAAAATACATTATAATTAATTGCGGGTGGGTTGCAGGTCATAACAGTTGACCAGCAAAAAAGCAGAGTGGACTTCACAAAATGTGAAGATGAGACGCCCAAAATAATGGATGAAGTGCAAGAGTACTGTGCAAACTTACAGTTAGAGGAGTCATCAGAGGAAAATCTGCTATCATTCTGGGAGAAACAAGATCACTTAATTACACGACTGTAGCATCTTACATGGAGAAGCTTGTGCATTCCTGCAACAATCTGTGCGAGCGAACGCTCATTTAGTGCAGCTGGCCGTGTTTTGGAGGCGAGGTGGAATCACCCAAATCCAGGCACAGTAGATGCTGTTCTGTTTTTGCACACTGCAAAGAAAAAAGTAAACATAACATAGCTGCTGTTTAGGCTGAAGTGAAACCGTTTTTGTTATCTATTTCCTGTATGTTAAAGCTGAATCTGCTTTTAATAATGAATAATCCACAGTGACCTATCATCATGCTTAAAACAAAGAATTAGAATTATTAAAGTGTCGATTGGGTGTGGGTCGGGTGCGGAGATATATATATATATCAGACAAAATAATATGTGCGGTC
The DNA here is from genome assembly GCA_903798205.1 of Danio tinwini. Lineage (NCBI taxonomy): Eukaryota > Metazoa > Chordata > Actinopteri > Cypriniformes > Danionidae > Danio > Danio tinwini. The sequence goes on from CAIGQZ010032511.1 coordinate 98,391, forward strand.
AGGTGGATGATTAGAATGAAGGAGCGGATTTGGGTAACATTTCAGATGATCCGCGCATCTTTAGTGTGAAGGTCTTAAAGGGAAAAATTAAGGAATAATTCAACCCCAGCTTTTTATTGTCAGTATTTGCTCACTCTGGTGATGTCTCTAATCTGTATTAATTTATCTGTTTGACATTTAATGAAACAACAAAAGATTTGAAAGAATCGTGGGAAAATGTGATTTTTTTTTTTAGGAAAAGAATCGTGATATGATATTTTTGCCATATCACCCATCCCTACTACTATGTGTATATACTGGTTTTGTTTTTTTCACTTTATGGTGCAAAGGAAAAGTGCCGGGGCCAAAGGTGAGGTTTGTTGTTGTGTTTCTGAGCTACAGCCAGTGTTTCTGAACAAAAGGGAGGATTTTCGGTTTTGTAAGTGATGTTTTTATGCTTCCTGAATCTATTTGTGAGCCGTTCGGAGGGAAAAGGAACAGGACGGATGTTGCAGTCTGCTGACCCTGATTTATACAGTCAGCAGAGTCTTGCATGAGTTTCTCTAAATCCTCATTGTTTCTCCTTCAAACACAAGCTAACGTGAACATGTGTGTTTGACTTTCTCTAATGTGTGTACAAAACTGCAGTAATCATTTCTTACACCATTCCATCGATATTTGAAGTTTTTACGACTAAGAGCAAACAGATTTAATACTTCCTCATTTATCATGCTAAATAAAGTGGTGTGTGTGTGTGTTTTAGGTGCGCTTTGGCCGGCCGGCCGATTGTTAGCCATGCTGCGACCGCAAGAGCCCACAGTCAGCACCCTGCATCTGGTGGCCAATGATATGACTGATATCATGGAGAACTTGGACACAAGAGAGCTAGACATCGGCGATGGAGAAGATGAGTTTGACGGCCAGGACCCCAACAGCACAGGTCAAAGAAAGAGCCATAATACAAATAAAGGATTTTTTTTTTTTTTTTTTCCAAAAAGGTTTATATAGTAAGAATTCACTTAGATCATCAAAAGAGGCAGAAAGGCGTTTTACAACTTTAAAATTATTAATATTTGACAGTTAAAACAAGCTGTTCATTGATTGTTGATATATTTTTTAATAATATACATGTTTGGTTTATAGATTGTCTTTTATTTTTATATTTTTCCTTTTAAAAGGTTAGTTTACACAACATATTCTACTGTGGCGACCCCTGATTAATAAAGGGACTAAGCTGAAGGAAAATGAATGAATGAATATTTATTTAATTAATATCAAATATCACTGCAATTTAATATATTCATTCATTCATTTTCTTTTCGGCTTAGTCACTATATTAATCTGGGGTCGCCACAGTGGAATGAACCGCCAACTTGTCCAGTATAGTTTTACACAGTGGATGCCCTTCCAGCCACAACTCTTTATCAGAGCTTCATATGACAAAACTAATATAAACTTTTTACTCAAACCTATACCTAATAAGCCCAATAAAATCAGAAAAGCTGATCATTAAGTGGTCTTTTAGTGAATTTGTTCCATAGCTCTACATTGAACTGGTCAGTCACTAACATGAAGTTTTCGGTACGCAGATTCCCGCATCCCCTTCTCAGCTGTATATAAAACCAAAGGCTTTAAAGAGCCCGGTGCGCGTGTGTTTCTCATCGCGCTCCCCATTACCGCCAAAATCCTGGAGGTGGAGCGATTCACGTCAGCGCAGGACCGATTCAACATCACGTCCCAGAGGAGCGTCTCGAAGGTGAGAAATCCCACTGCCTCTGCCTTCAACAAGTGAGAGTTTGTGGGCTGAACGTCTTTTATTTGTTGCCCGGGAGATGTCGAGGTTGCCAAGGCAATTTACATGTTGCCCTGGAGATTTGGACACCATATATGAAAATATTTAGCACATGCAAAATAGTTTTTCAGAAGAATAATGACAAAAGGCGCTGTTATTGAATCTGATGAGCTTTCACTGAATGTGTTTTGGGTGTCGTTTATTGAAGGTTTCTATAGATGAAACCTCTGAAATGAAAAATTTAATTGTGCATTTTACTTTCATATTGTTCCAAGTTTTTGTTTTGTTTTCTTGTTAAAAATGCCAATAGTCACAATAAATAAATGTTTGTATCCAAATAATGCTCATTTAATTATTCCAATGTCTAAAAGTGAAAAGAAACATGCCTGGAAACATGGTGTTTATTTAATTTGGTTAATTTAGTTTTTGTTTTCATTATTTTGTTTTGTTTTTATAAAAGAAAAATTGTAGTGTTTTGTTTTTGTTTTGTTTATTATTTTGTTTTGGTTTTTGTTAGTTTAGTTTTGTTTTTATTTTTGTTTTGTTTTCATTGTTTTGTTTTTTGTTTGTTTTCATTATTTTGTTTGTTTTGTTTTTATTATTTTATAAACTACTTATGACATTTCTTCCAAATTTACATTCTCTTTTGCATAAATATAAAAAAGCTGTCATCTTTAGTTTATAGTAACATTTATATTAAAAAATTTTTTTATTGAAATTCATAACAAATGTTATTTGCAGGCCATTTATATAATAAAATAAATATGAACATTTTACTTAAACCACACTTACTAATAACTACGTAATAATCCAGCAAATTCAAACTTATTCAGTATTTTTATTTTGTCTCTATTTTGAATTTACAGTATATTGACTATGTCTGTCAATATCAAAACATCTATATAAAAGAACCATTAAAATAATTCTTACTGTATTCAATTTATCTTTATTTCTATAGCGCTTTTACAATATAAAGTAGGTTGTGTCAAAGCAGCTTAACATAAAAGTTTTAGTAAATTACTACTAATTAATACTGTACTGTACATCTTAATATGAACTATGTTGTAAGTCTTTTAAATCCATCTTATAATCTTTTTTTGTATTCAGAAAGTCAAATGTTTACAGAATTCTCATTTTCGCTTAAACCACCTCTTTGCTGATGTTCTGTGCTTTCAGGTGCTTCCAGCAGTGTTTAAGATAGAAATGAAGCATGGAAACTTTACTTGGATGGTAAAGAGGAAGGAGAAGCATTTCATGGAGCTTCACAGGGAGCTCAGAGCCTACAAGACCTTTCTCCGAATCCCACTGCCCTCCCGCAGGTGACCTGACCGAAGATTAATGATAACTATTGAGACAAATTTGTTACAGTAATATGTTTACAGTATAACAGGATTATGAAACATTAGATTATTTGTATGTTTTATATATTTACATATTGCACACTATAAAAATAATATTTGTATATAAACTACTGACAAAAACAGTAAAACATTATTATTATTATTATTATTATTATTATTATTATTATTATTATTATTACTATTATTATTATTATTACTATTATTATTATTTAAATGAAATGTTTTCTGTCATTTTCCCTACATAAATAAAAAAAAAATGCACAGTAAAATTGTAGTAACCAGGATTGTTTTTTCACATTGACTTTCATTTGTATAACCACAGTTCTACTACATATACCAAGGTAAAACTGTTTAGTGTTGCAAAACCATGGGTAATTTAGGGTTACCCATAGATGGCCATGGTAACCACAAATTATTTAGATTTGAAAAATCATAGTTATAGTTTCAGAATGATAATTGTAGTTGTTGTAACCATGATTACTATAATTTTACTGTCCAAAAAACATGATTTATTTTTGTAAGGGATATTTCTGTGATGGTGAATTTCCACTCATCATTCTGATTTGCTGATTTGTTTCTCTTTCTTAAGAAACATTTTATCATATTATTAATTTAGAAAAAAGTTGCTAGTACAATTTTTGTGGAGACTGTAATATATTTTCTTTAGTATTCTATGATCTCCTTCAGGATTGAAATTGGTGTGCTAATATATGATCTCAACCATCATAGCCACTGTTGTTGTTATGCATGTTTGTCTTCTTGGTAATCTTAACATCTCATCCTGTCTTTGGCATCTTCTGGTCAACAGTCACACAGAGCGAAGGCAAACTATAAACAGGAACCTTGAACGGCACATGCCAAGTTTACCCCGAGGAGGAGGAGAAGAGCTGGCCAGAGAAGAGCAAGTCTCCAGTCGAAAAGTCAGTTTACCTATTCATCTGAATATGATTTCTGTATTAGTATGCTGACTTGTGCCATGCTTTTTGCAGAGACAACTTGAAGACTACTTGAATAAGCTGCTAAAAATGCCAATGTACAGAAACTACCACGCAACAGTATGTGCAAATTTGAATTTTGTACGATATATTTCAATCAGTTTTCTTGACACATGTGTTAACGAATGGTTATGGTCTGGTTTTGCCGTAGATGGAGTTCATTGATGTAAGCCAGCTATCCTTCATTCATGATTTGGGACCGAAAGGCTTGTAAGAGCTCTTTTTTTAAATTGCTAAGATGTTCTAGTCACAATGACATTTGAATAATAGTTAAGCTTTAAGCAATTTGAGAGGTTTGAAATCCCACCTGAGAGTCATGTAGAGAGTGAATGTTGTGGAAAGTGATCCCGGACTACAAATCCTGTTATCTCTTGCACCTACACACCTGTTTCAGTTTACCTTCTGATTACACTGACACAGCTGTAGGACATTATCACTGATTTCATGGACTATAATTCCTCTATTCACAATCTCAACCATTGCTCAGTATTGTATCTCTGTAGAGTGCATCTCAAAGCATTTTCCTGCCTTTTTGTGTTTTGATTTTTTTCTTGTTTGCCACCTGCCCGACCATCACCTGTCTTTGTGGATTACTCACTTGGATTATCTTTTGCTGTACTGTTTACTCCTGGAGACCCTTGCCTGCATGACATCTCTTTGTTTAATAAAGCTGCATTTGGAACTAGTGGTCAGCAAAGCAAAGCTTCATGAAACACTGAAACAGATGAACCAAATGTTTCGAAACCCATATCTACAGTGACACTAAGTGGAACAAAGAAACAGTTACACAAATTGAGTAATTATACCCCACATTGTAGAATTGAGGTTTCAAGTGATTTTCGAGTTTTTGACCAGCATGCAGGGGGTTCGAATGGACTCGAATGGGTTCGAATCCAGGGTGATGCAGTTATAGACATTAGTTTTTAAATGCTCTGTTCTTGTAACGTGTTTTGTTTTAACATTGGTCTGACATCCAAATAAATACTTAATAAATAAATATGTCGTGTTTTGGTCATAAAAACAAATTAACATTATTAAAATAGATCAAGTTACAATTTCTGAGTATTTGTACAAGTCAGGTTTCAAACTCGGGACATTTGCAGCACAGTTACTCTATGTACATGCATTGTCCACTAGGCTACATAAGGTTTTTTCCGACCCTGCCAACAAACGCAGGTTTGTCAGGTCTCGAAACACTTCTGAAATGTCCGATGCATCGAATCGCTTTAGTCACATGACTTGAGTGTTTCAAATTGCTTTAGTCATGTGACCTGGGTGTTTCGGTTCCTACTTCGATGCAGTGTTTTGTAACACTTACGCTTGAGGATCTTGATACTGTGTCGAACATCATTTTCGCGTCTCTATTTGGAGAAATCACTTAAACCTTCACTCTTTTTGTTCTCTCTGGTGAAATGACATCTGGCATACAATTTTGTTCATATTTTTACTAAAGAAAATAATCTGTCCTCAGCGTCAAAATATTAATTATTATTCATGCATGTCTGTGTTTAAAGAGGAATCCACTATTTTGTAGAAACTGTTGAAGATGACAATTTTACCTAAGGTTTGACTCAGATTTGATGGAGATAAAAATGACTTGTGGAAAACAGCTGCATCATTACATTTTTAAGTCTTTTTTAACCACCCTCTACAAAATAATGGATTACTCCGTTAATATACATCCATAAGATTTAATATTTTGTTCCACAATCAAAATTTTGAGTTAAAGTTGGTTCTGATATTTGGCTGATTTTTTTTTTTATCTGAATGTATTTATAGGTATGTTCTTGCATTTTTTTGTAATCAATGTTTCCTTTGGTTCTATTTCAGGGAGGGCATGGTCCACAAAAGGTCTGGTGGTCACCGTATTCCTGGACTGAACTGCTGTGGCCACAGCAAAATGTGCTACCGCTGGTCCAAACGGTTAGTTTAGTGTCATTTTTTTTTTTTTTAATTATGGTTCAAATGGCTCACTATTATTAAATTGGTAATAATCCAAGTAAAGGATAATGTACATCCAGCTGGTTGTTATAGTAGAGTAATATAAATTTATGAAGATAAATTAAGAAAATAAAAACAGTGTCCTATACCTGTATCAGTGCTGTGATTTGTCAAAACACCTGCCTGTCAAGCTTCCTTTGAAGGGTCAAGCAAGCAGAGCAGTGCGACTCATAGACAAATGACAACTTATTTTCCATTAAATTTGTTAGTAATATCTTATAGTTGCATTTTATAGGTGGATGGTGGCGAAGGACTCTTGCCTGCTTCTCATGAAGCCAGACTCTGGTGCCATCTCATTCGTCCTGCTGGTGGATAAAGAGTTTGACATTAAAATGGACACTAAAGATACTGAGACGAAGCATGGTGTTCGCATTGACAGTCTTTCAAGGTGTGTGGACATTGGTCATTTAAGATACCATATACAGTAATATGCTGTTGACTTGCACCTTCATTATAGGGTTAAGTGAAAGAGCTTTATGCTTCTTAAAGGACTCTGGTGCTGAAGTTTACGAGTTACCGTCATGCCCGCTGGTGGGGACAAGCCGTTGATGATTTTGTGCGCAAATATGGCAGCAATTTCCTTAAAGATCATCGCTTCGGGTCTTTTGCTAATGAACAGAAGAACATCCTATCTAAATGGTAAATATCACATTTTACATGCATTCCCAGACTAAAGTGATTAAATCATAGGGGTGGGTATTTTTTGTGCCCCAGAAGTTTAGCTTTTGTCATAGATGTAATTTGGGTGTATTAAACCAGATTTTAGCAGTAGTTATAATATATATAACTGTGTGTAAAATCTTGATGATTTTGTGGGTTTTCTCTATCCAAACTGATCTTTAATCTGTATTTTCTATTGGATTCGAGTCAGGAGGTTGGCTAGGCCATTCTACAGCTTGATTTATTTATTTATTTTTCTGAAACCATTTGAGACTTTCCTTTGGCTGTGTTGTGGATTATTGTCTTGCTGAAATGTCCACCCTGGTCTCATCTTCATCATCCTGCTAATGTAGATGTTGGACTGAAGCAGCTAATATGAATTTACACTGCGGAAGGGCAGAGGGTTGCTGAATAACTTGTGAGAGATTTCAGCTGCTGTCTGTGCTTTCACTCTCTTTCTACACCTCCCTTTCTTCATGTGTTTAATACTTGTTTCCTGTGTGATTTAATTTTATTACACATACTTAATTTTTAAACTAATTAGATTTGTTTTCTTTGCATCTATGAATTTCTTTGGTTGTTACCAACATCTGGTCAAAGGTCAAAGGCACCTTTAGAAATATGAAATATTATATTAGTGATCATATTGTGATTTGTTTCTTAAGTAACACAACGTTCCATTGATTTCAAAACAGTGCAGAAAAATCAACAATACAACCCAAAGCAGATGCAGCTCTCAGAAGTTTCCCTGAGCTGATAAACATGCGAGAACTTAATTTGTCCACCACCGGGTCTTCGGGTGAAGCCTGTTTCACAGGAGTAACCTGAGAGAATGAGAGGGAAAGTGTAACCATAGACTCAATCCTCTTTTGACCCACTGGAGAAGCGAGATCAAATCAAGAGCAGAGCCTTCACTACTGCTCGGAGCGGATGATTTGCTGCTCATTGTTGCAGCATGAAGCCCTATTAGTGTGCATGTTGTTCCTTGAATAATAGAAATCATGCAATTAAAGGGGTCATGACATGTAAAATCAAATTGCATTGATCTTCTTACATAAAAGGTCTTTGTTCTATTAATCTTCCTGCAAGTTTAAAGTCCTAAATGCTTTGTTTATAGCAAGCATTTTATTTCATTAAGCTGTAAAAATGACACATATTTGCCAACGCTGGCATGTGATGTCACAGTTGGGCATTTATTTGCATAGACACTATGTCCAGAGCATGGGCCCAACTCACTGGCATTTAGTGAGGAATGACTTGCTTTATTGTGAGTGTTTGACTGCATAGTGTTTTGTAAACAAGGCATATTGTAAGTGACAGATCAAAATATTATTAAATGTTTTTAAAGATTGAATATGAATATGCATGTTAATGATTTCACAATGTTTTGTCTGTAGTTGACAGGTTTTAAATAGATAATGCTGTGAAAATGCATCAGTACAGCCCTGTGCAGTAGTGAGTGAGCATTGATAATGTTTCCTATGCAATGACATCAGCCAATCAAAACACTGGACATTTGCTGACAAGCTTTAAAGGACCCAGTAGTTAAAATCTGACCATTTCACATTTTAATTGCAGTGCAGTTCTTTCTCACCTATAGCTATTGTAACCAAAATATAGTGCTTAATTAAACCAAGATCATTTCAAAGGAGTCTTAGGGAGGTCTGAGGAACAAAATGCATGCTCTCAGATAGCAAGGAACAAATTAGGATTAAACTGATTAAAATAACAAATAAAATCCATGTCATGACCCCTTTTGGAGTGCAAGCTTGGAGTATCAGGCTTGTTTGACTGTGTGTATGTGCGTGTGTGTGTGTTTCAGGTATGTGAATGGGAAGCAGTACATGGAGGATGTGGCGAATGCGCTTGAGGAGGCTGAGGAGGAGATCTTCATCACTGACTGGTGGTATGTTCTGATAAAAAAACTCCTTGAGTTACTATTGATTCAGGGTAGAATTATTATACAGGACACATGACTCCATTGGTTAATATTTTAACATTAAAACGTCTCCTAAATTCGAGAACAATCAATATCCTGCCCAGTTCTGGTTAATGCTGTGTGTTTGTATGCTGGAGGGTTTCTTGGAAACAGAAAACCACAGAGATCATACTGGACATGTCCTAACTTGGCATCCCACTGCAAAACTGCAGTTAATCCAAGCATATCTATTGTTTTACATTGGTGATATTTCATTGTTGATGGGGGGATTATCAGCAACATGCAGAGCACCAATAAAAATCTGGAAATGTCAGTGAATATGAAGTTCACTGTATTTAAAATGAATTATATTTTTAGAAGGGATGGGATGAGATAGAAAATCTCTGTAGTAAAAAGTAATTATTATTCAAGCTATGTTCAAACA
>CAIGQZ010032511.1:116023-130175 GCA_903798205.1 Danio tinwini
AGTTTGTTTAATGTTTGTATCGAGTTTGGTTCGAGTTTGTATCGAGTTTGTTTCAAGTTTTTTTGGGTTTGCTTCTAGTTTGTTTCGAGTTTGTATCAAGATTGTTATGAGTTTGCTTCAAGTTTGCTTCGAGTTTATTTCGAGTTTGTATAGAGTTTCTGTTTAGTTTGTTTCGAGTTTGTTTCAAGTTTGAATCCAGTTTGTATTAAGTTTGCTTCAAGTTTGTTTCGAGTTTGTATTCAGTTTGCTTCAAGTTTGTTTTGAGTTTGTATCAAGTTTGTATCAAGTTTGTGTCCAGTTTGCATCAAGTTTGTGTCCAGTTTGCTTCAAGTTTGTATTAAATTGGCCAAACACACACACACACACACACACACACACACACACACACACTAAGTCATTGGTTGGGTTTTGAGCAATGTCCTCCAAATTTCCCATGTTGGCTATTTTTGTTATTGGCCATTTTTAATGATGCAGTAAAATGCTATATTTTACAAAAATTCAGTATGCCTTTGCCTATCATCATGAGACTGGTCTTGATAGATTTCTCCGATCAAACACGATTATTTTACTTTTTAAACTTCCTTAACTTGCCTAATTAGATCTTTCGACCATCCCGGCGAAACATCTTTGTGTTGTAAAATGTTTTTAATTCCTAATGTTGCAGTTGCTCTGATTCTCCCTGTCCTCATTTTGTTTCTTTATGTCTTAACCATGCAATGATGACTTGCTCATTAGTAATTTAGTCCTGAATCCATAGTTTTATATATCCATATTTATCCCTGCCATGCGTTTTAGAGGGTTGTCCAGGTTTTAAAGATTCCCCTTTTCTTCAGGTTATTCTAACAGTATTTGCAGCCACCAAAACTTGATCCCTCTTAAATGGATTGAGCTGAGGGTCTCCATGCCCTCCTGCTTGTGCCCTAGTGGTGAGTAAAAATCTGGCTTGGCTGAGACGTTTTAGGTGTGGACTCTGAGAGGTTGCCCCTAGTTTTGATCCTGACGTTGTGATCCTGTTTCGTTGTGATTAACACATTTATGAGAGTGCAATTATCATTCCTGAGGCAACCTTTCAAACTGCTCTGAGTCAAAGCACTGTGTGGTTTGCTGTGATTCAACAATCGTATTGTATTCTTGCAGACTCCTCATGATGAGTAAGACATTGAATATTCAGTGTTCAAGCATGTGATTTTTAGTTTAGAATGACTCCGCAGTAAGAAAATCATGGGACCATGGACTTTTTCCTAATAAATGTTCCATGAAACATGGTTTGGGTGTGTTTTGTTGGTTTGATGTGTGATTTTTGTACTGATTTTGTGCCTTTTGCTGCTGTTGTTTTTTTAAAATATTACCATTATTGTGTATGTTACTCTTTACAGAGTCTGAAGCAACACAGGATTTGCATGCAGATGTGATTGGCCTGATGGGAAACACGCGGTTCTGGCATGGCAAAGATTACTGCAACTTTGTGCATAAGGACTGGATCCAGCTGGATAAACCTTTTGATGGTGAATCATTATATTATTTAAGTAAAATTAAGCTTTTTTGTTGTTTTTAATAAAGCATTTAATGTTTTGTTTTTATTAGTTTTTATTAATATACATATAATACAAATGAATGCAATATTATAGGTAGAAATAAATTATATTAAATGATAATTTTATTAATTGATACAACTATAAATTGTGTACATTTTGCAAAAAATATATATATATATTAGAATTTTTGCATTTTAAAAACCCATTTAAATACATTTTTACAATTAATTTCCTTCAATGTGTGATTTTGTGTTTTATAATATTATTATTTTTTGTAGATTTCATTGATCGGCACATTACTCCCAGAATGCCTTGGCATGACATTGCTTCTGTGGTTCATGGGCAAGCAGCCAGAGATGTTGCGCGCCACTTCATTCAGCGCTGGAATTTCACAAAGGTCACTATTCACTTAATATTGAACAATATCTCGTTTCTCAATACTTTTTAATCATAACTGCTAAAGGAAAGTGTGCATTATATTTACACCTTTATACACTGACATTCTCCTGCCTTCTATTGCATCTTTATTGGTCCTGCAGTATGATAAGTCCCTTTTTAAAAAATACAGATATTTCTTTATCAGGGTTCAGAATCGGGCATTAATTTGTTATTGTGATATTTATTGTTATTATACAAAAAACATCTCAGTATTAAATATTACCATGTTTTATTTTATGTATTTACATAATTGAGAAATTCTTTGAATGGTTTGGATGAATTACACAAAAGAGAGAATATCTTTTGAAAGTTTTTGAGGGAATGTTTTGAGAGATGTTTTTTTGAGAGACTATTCTGGAAGAATTTTGTTTTGAGATTATTTTGAGAGAATTTTTGAGAGCATATTCTGAGAGATTTTTTTGGGGGAGAATATTTTGAGAGAATTATTGAGAGAATATTTTAAAAGACTTTTTTTAAAGTTTTTGAAAGAATATTTTGAGAGAGTTTTTAAGAGAATATTTTTGAGAGGTTTTGATTGAATATTTTGAGAGAATTCTTTGAGAATATTCTGAGAGAATTGTTTTGAGAAAATTGTTTTCAGAATTCTTGAAATAATTTTTTGGAGAGAATATTCTGAGACAATATTTTGAGAGAATTTTTTGGAGAGAATATTTTGAGAGATTTTTAAATGAAAGATGACTGGTTTAATTGGTGATGCCGCCAGTGGTTTGCCAGTTTTAAAACCTTGACAGATATGGGGGAAAGACTAAAATAAATTGTATTTCGAACACATTTTCCAAGTTATATTCACTTACTAAAACTTGTGCATTTTTAATGTATCTTCCAGATCCCGAATGTGTTATGAGTAATAATATTTAATCAGAGCCGCTTGCTTAATTAATTTGTAATATGTTTCAGATCAATTATAACCCAAAAACATTTTATGTCAACCCCTGTGCTGTTGACAAAAATCATAAATCTTACTTTAAATGTACATCATGTTCATATTTGCATTGCCATCATGTTTCAGATCATGAAGCCCAAATACAGGTCTCTGTCGTACCCGTACCTCCTTCCTAAGTCTCACACTACTGCGAATGAGATCAAGTATCAAGTCCCTGGCTGCACACAGACCAATGTCCAGGTACAAACACATCGAAACATGATATATTCTCATAGGATCAAACAAATACCACATTCAGCTTTCAAAATATCACTTCTCTCTTTGTTCAGGTTTTGCGATCCGCCTCAGACTGGTCAGCGGGTATAAAATACCACGAGGAGTCGATTCACACTGCTTACATCAATGCAATTGAACACAGCCAACACTATATCTACATAGAGGTGGCTAATTTTCCCTTTTACAGTATATGTTTGTATTGCACTCATCTAATAGACTCACTGTTGTTGTATTGGTTGCTAAACACAGAGGCTGGTTTTAATATCTACAGAGTAATTAGAAATGTGTAAGGAATAATTGATGACCGGCAAGGCTATTTTACAGTAGTGAATCTAAGCATTTTTTATAATTGTCCTAAGACAAGAATGGGTCTTGTTCAATAGTTTTAGGACAACTTTGTTAAAAGGTTTTGATCCACTTAAAATGTTGACTACTGTAGTTTAAGGTTATATATAGCATTTTAAAAAAAAATGCTTTTAATTTAATACTATTTTTTTTAATTTGCTAGAAATTTTAGTGTAGTTTTAGTTTGTTTTATTAATGGTTTTGTTAGTTTCGTTTTTTTTGTGTGAACACATTTCCACTTTTATTGTTATATATTGATTAGTTTTAGTAATTCTAGTTTATATGCATTTTCTTTACTTTTTATTTAGTTCATTTTTTTACAATACAAAACAATAATTTAACAGAAAAAAACATTCTAACATATATCATTACCTGCATACACATATCAATATGCACATACATAATTACCTATATATACACCACATACACTTGAATGTAAAAGAGTAAAACACATAAGATTGCTATGTCTCTTCCAAGTACAATTCACTTAAATGGGGATGTTTTTATATTCTCTATATATCAACCATTTTTCCCAACCCTTGCTGAAAATCTCTGTTTTCATCCTCAACATAAATATTAGTTTTTCCATTACATGAATTTCTTAAATTATCTCAAACCACTGCTTACGTTTCAATACATGTCGAATTTTTTTATTAGTTTTTATTTCGATACTATTTTAAAATTTGCTGTACATTTCAGTGTAATTCTAGTTTGCTTTATTAATGGTTTTGATAGTTTTAGTTTAGTCTTTATTTTGTGAACCCGTTTCCACTTTAGTTTTTACATATTTAGTTTTAGTAATTCTAGGATATGTATATCATTTTTAAATTAGTTATTTTTGTATACAATTTTTATATTTGCTGTAAATTTCAGTGTAGTTATAGTACATTTAGTACATTAGTACATTTCATTAATGTTTTTTTGCTTTAGTTTAGTTTTTATTTTGTGAACACATTTCAGTTTTAGTTTTTATATATTTAGTTTAGTAACTGTAGGTTATATATAGCATTTTTTTTATTAATTTTTATTTCGATACTATTTTAAACTTTTCTGTACATTTTCAAATGTATTTTAGTCATTTTATTAAGGGTTTTGTTAGTTTTAGGCCCAATCTCAATTCTATTTTCGTACCCCTACCCGTTCACCTTCCCTTTCCTCTTGGCCCTTGAAACGAGTATGAAGGGGAAGGGCTTCATATTTTACCCCTAGAAATGGGACACCACTATAAGACCTGTGTCATATTTTTATTATACTAATAATACATAATAATAATAATAAGCACACGTCACTTTTCGCAAACTTTTACTTCATATGAGATTGACGATGGTGACTGCTGTAGTTATTCCAGTTGTGTTATTTTATGGTATTTATCTTAAGGAAATCACTGAAGGCATATATCGTGTTATCATACCGATATAATGTGGAAATACTATCATAACTGTACTGTGCATTTAAATCATGGACATATTCATCTACTGTATATAAACACATGAAAACAACATTAACATTATACCAGACACTGTAAAAAGCTCATTCCCAGCCACTAGACTTTTCTGGCTGGGTGTTCGAGTGTCATCGAGTAACAGATTTGAAAGTATGTTGTGGGACTGCTATGCAGGAGTTATTATTAGGGATTATAGATCGCGAAATTTAGCGTTTTTATTTTTGCGTTTTTTTCCTAAAAGGTAAAACATGAACGCGGTTATGTATATATTAAAACATGTGTCTGTTTGTTGTAAAAATTCGTAATAGTGACAAAAAAATACTAATTTGTGCATCTCCTTACTTCAGTGTGCAGCCATGCTGCCGTTGTAGATGGTGTATTCTGGAAAATTTCTGTACCTCTTGGTTTCGAGTGTGGTACTAAAAAGTTTCAAGGGGTTATCCAGCCCTTTCCCTTAGCCCTGCGTCTTCAAGCTAAAGAGAATTGGGACAGGGCCTTAGTCCAGTTTTTATTGTGTGAACACATTTCCACTTTAGTTTTTATATACTAATTAGTTTTAGTAATTCTAGGTTATTTGTATCATTGTAAATTATTATTTTAATTTTTTATACTATTTTTAAATTTGCTGTACATTTCAGTGTAGTTTTAGTTCGTTTCATTAATGTTTTTTTTTTTTGTTTTAGTTGAGTTTTTTTTTTGTAAACACATTGCCATTACATTACTTTCTAGTGCATAACTTTTTAGTAGTTCAGTGGACAGGTGTCAATTATTCTTTTTATACCTTGATTACCACACCTAAAGACACTGCTCAGATGTTCTATTTTAAGACTAATTTGTCGAGTTTTTGTCCTCTTGTGTGTCATACTAGTTTCTTACTTTTCATCCAAAGACGGTTTTGTTTTTAATCAGATTTCTGACATTTGCAGGCTGTGAAATATAACTCAAATCATTTAAAATAGTGTAACTGTAATGCTGTCAAAACCTGCCTGGATCTACTTTAGCTGTTTTAAGATTTGCACACATTAAAATGTTCTTCAGCCAATCAGAATCAATGATTTAATAGCCCTGTAGTAAAAAGAATAATGAGTGTATACAGTTGATTAGCCCCCTGTATAAAATTTTTCCAATTTCTGTTTAACGGAAGAATTTTTTTCCAACGCATTTCTAAACATAATCATTTGAATAACTCATTTCTAATTGATTTTTTTATCTTTGCCATGATGACAGTACATAATATTTTATTAGATATATAAAAAAAAGTTACTAGTTTTCAGCGTTTTCAGTGACATTTAAAGGCTTAACTATGTTATAATTTGGTTAAAGTTAGGGTAATTGGACAAACCATTATATAACAATGGTTTGTTCTGTAGACAATCAAAAAAATAGTGCTTAAGGGGGCTAATAATATTGACCTTTGACTTTGATGTTTTTTTTTAAACTGCTAGACGAAATAAAACAAATAAGACTTTGTTCAGAAGAAAAAATATTATAGGACATACTGTGAAAAATTCCTGTTCAACATCATTTGGAAAATATTTGAAAAAGAAATTCAGATTCACAGGATGGCTAATAAGTTTGACTTCAATTGTATATTATTAATAATGTTGTATAGCAGCCTTTCAGTGGGCTAATATTTGATTTCCCTTTCAGAATCAGTTCTTCATAAGCTGCGCAGACAACAAAGTCGTTCACAATAGAATCGGAGACGCCATTGCCAAGAGGATCATAAAAGCACACCGGTGACTTTCTGCCTTTTAATAATTATCTTTTGTAAAATCCACACACCTCTGATATACAGATTCATTAATGTAGCACTTGTAATTTAAATCAATAGAACATAGAGACAAGAGTTTGTTTAAAGACATAAAGGAGTAGCTGAACATTAATGAATGGATGGATGGATTGTGTAAGGTCATATTTGCACAAATGTCTATCATATTAATGTGTAATCTTGTGTTCTGTGTGTGTGTGTGGTTGGCAGAGATGGTAAAAAGTACCGTGTGTATGTGGTGACGCCGCTGCTGCCTGGGTTTGAGGGTGATATTAACACTGGAGGAGGCAGCGCCATACAGGCGGTCATGCACTTCAATTACAGGTAATGTGAAATAAAGGATAGTTTGTCACAACATTAATGAGTACTCTGCATTTACTCTCCCTAAAGTTGTTTCATTTGTCCATTGACTTCCGTAGTAAAAAAATTCAATGGGTTGCTTCAACTCTCTGGTTATACTGTACGTGTATTTGGATTAATGACGAGATACACATGTTGGTTCTCATCAGTGTTGGGGTGTGTAAGTGTAAGTTACTTAAAAAAAAGTAATTAATTACTAATTACATAATTAATTATATTTTAGTTACTTTGCTAATTACCTTTTTGAAAAGGTATTTAAAGGGTATATGCACACAGACTTTTAATTTCAGTCAGCCAGCCCCTGGGCTTCCGGTTGATTGTCGTCCTATACAAAATCGCTGCGTTTAAGATCTGATTTCTTTAAAAACCAGCGATCTTCACTGCCTGGCTGAGATACAATATAAAGTGTGTCTCTGACTGGACAAGAAGTACTGCATTAGATAATATTTTTCTGCATTTTTAATGGAGTTTCTGCGCTAGACTGTAGCTAATGACAGCGCCTGCGTTTAAACTCGTCTCTTTTTACACTTTAACAAACAAATGGATGCTTAAGCCTATTGAACTGATTATATTTGAATGACATTACAACATCAATGCTGTAAAAGGAACCTTATGAAATTGAAAATAGTCAAATAAAGCTCTCAACCTAAATTCATCATTGGCTGAAAAACACTAGTTGTGCATATAGCCCATTACTCAATAAGTAATCTAAATACTTCAGTCAATAAAATACCTATAAATCTCAACACATTCAATATTCAATAAAAATTAAACTCTATACATTTTTAATTCCTTAAATTTGAGTCAAAGTTAAAGGTTTTTAACTGTATTAACAAATTTACACTGTAAAAAAAAAAATGTTGATTAACACTTTCCGTATTTTGTGATTCACTAATGTGTATATTTACAGTTGTGAATTGCATTATGGAAGCCTGATCTCTGTCGCCTTTTTATTTGAAAATTCAACTCTACAGTTTAACACAGTGACTTCCATTAAAATTTTTGTAGTTTAAAAAAATATATAATGCTTAAGAAATAATATAGAGAGAAATAAGTCTGTAAAACAACAGAAAATGTACTGGCAGTTTATTACGAGATTTTGTACCATAAAACACCAAACACAGACAATATTTTACTTCAAACTTGTAAAAATGTAAATAAAAGTCACTTTTTTTTACTTTTCAAGGATAAAAGTTGTTGGAAGAAAAACCAAGGTCCCATAATGTATATCAAAAGCATAAATAAACAGGGGAGGGGGGCGGGGGTTAAAAAATAAAAACATGAATCACAAAATACGAAAAGCTGCTAATTTATGGATATTTTTTTACAGTGTAAAATTCTAAAACAAATGAAACATGCATTATCATTAGGCGTGACATATATTTATAACAATATGTTTATGCGAAACGATTGACTTATTCTCACCTGTATGAAAATATTTCAAGAGTAAATGTTCATGCATTTTATCAAATTTCAAATGAATAAGAAATATTATTACACCTAATTAAAATGTAAAACTTATCTTCTCTTAATCATGCTAAAATGTTTATATTAGCTATTATGCTTGAAAAAACCCTTTCATCTTTGAATTATAAACTGCCTCTCAGAAGATTAAGGAAAAATGAAAACTAAATATTTAAGCAAAAGTTGTATTAAATTGATCAAAAGTTTAAGAAATTTGCTTCAACTTTGTTAACTTTCTGTTTCCTATCAATGTTAAACCATAATATGGGTCGCTCTTTATTTTAAGGAGACGTAGT
Source organism: Danio tinwini (assembly GCA_903798205.1). Classification (NCBI taxonomy): domain Eukaryota; kingdom Metazoa; phylum Chordata; class Actinopteri; order Cypriniformes; family Danionidae; genus Danio; species Danio tinwini. Next base: position 124,857 of record CAIGQZ010032511.1, read on the forward strand.
TACAGTGTAACTATTGACTAATATTAATCACATGTCTTTACTATGTGGTTTAGAGTTAGAATGTGGGTTAGGCTTAGAGTTAGTTACATGTAATTATGCATAATCCATTGTAATTACTATAGTAAGTTCATGACACGTGTGAAACTGCGTCACCTTAAATTAAAGTGTTACCATAATACGTTTTACTTACTTAATCTTAATGTATTTATGGAAGAATTGGCTGTGTTTGCATTTATTGTAATTGAACACAGACTAACAAGAATGTGATGGCTGGTGCATCACATAGTACAGAGAACAGCACATTCCTTATTCTGAAACAAACGTTAACATTTTTATCATGTAAATAAAGTGTTGCATTGGAGGAATTTGTCTTTTTATGTTTCCCCTGATATTTGTATGCCATATTTACTACTGTCGTCTTTGTGCAGGACTATGATCAGAGGAGACTGCTCAATAATCTCACAGCTAAAGAAAGAGAGTGAGTACAGACATCTTACCCAGAAATCTGTCATCTGTATTTTTGAATGAAGATCTGGTATATATATACACACAAACCAAATGTTCTTTACTGAGGTTTTTGTGTTGTTCTTGTGGTCCAATATGCAGTTGCTATCAAAGCTTTCAAAAAAGTGGCTTTGTTGAGTTATTTCATGGAGTTCTGTCTTAAAGGAGAGGCTCAAACTGACGAGCAAGAAAACGAGTATTTCCTGAAGAGCCGACCTTTTACCCATAGAGACTTCAGGTTTTCAATCTGCAAAATAATAGACATCTACATCTGTCTGTTGTGCTTCTTTTATGACTGGTAATAATATGATCATTAAAAATATATGTATTAGACAATGTCAGTTATTATTATTACAATATACATCTTAAAGGGCACCTAGGTTACCCCTTTTTCCAGATTTAATATAAGTCTTTTGTGTCCCCAGAATGTGTCTGTAAAGTTTCAGCTCAAAACACCCATCAGATTATTTATTATAGCTTTCACTAGATGGTGTTTTATAGGTCTCAATAAATTTTTGCTGTTTTTGTGTACTGCGCCTTTAAGGCTAGTCCTTCCCGCCCACCGTTTCCATGTGCCTGCCGCGCGTGCCTCAGTCTCCGCCCTCGGCTGCCTCAGACAACTGACCCAGACATATAGGAAGCAGATCTCACGTAACGTTTGTGACAAAAATACAGTAAGAGCTTGATCAATGATTATTTGGTGCATTTGTTGTGTGGAGCTGCAGGATAAGTCACACACGATGTCGTTACAAAGTTCACGCACACACACAGACAGACACACACAGCGCAGACACACACGCACATACATACAGCGCGCGCGATTAGCTTTGCACTGTCTTTGGACGCAAATGTGACAGGATACAGGTTAATATCCACTGCTGTATGGATATCTGTTATGTCAGTGTACAAAATAAACCTGATTTAACGTCCACAAACCGGGATTGAAGCGTCTTTTATTATTGTTCTGACACACGACTGTGTTGATGAAGTAAAGCTGAAGTAAATTGCTGTAATTTATTACAAACATGCACTGTTTTAAAACATTTTAAACTTGTCAAACTCACTCTTGATCACATTTGATGATGATTGATGATACTAAACTGAACAACCTTTTATTTAGGGTTGATTTGCGCATGTCCTGTCTTGTGGATATGAAACGTTACTACCGAGACATGTTAATACGCTGCTGTCAATCAATTCGGTGGGCGGGGGGACCGCACTCCTACGTCAAGTTGCGGTCGGTCTCAAAACGGCTCCAATTGGTCCACCGTTTTTATGTTGTTAAATTGAAAAAAAGGACTGAGTGTGTTTATATCACCCCAATATGACAGTCTATACACTACACCTACACATATGTCTGTCCAAACAGCTTGAAAAGTAGATTTTTCACCATAAGTGCCCTTTAAATCTTTATTTCTTTCAAGTTTAATGGCGGGTTTTTGCTCCTGAGGGAAGGTTTTAGACATCAAGTTAATCTTTATTAAAGTAATTTTTTATTGTAAAAATTAAATAGGACAAACATGTCAGTTAGATGAATATTTCACGTATCTTAGGTGAAGTGTTTATAATGAAAAATATTTATAAAAGTTGTATCGATTAAAATCATTTGGGAGCCTTTTACCTTGACAAATAAAGTAAACAGAGGCATACATTGTAGCTCATGCATGTTCCAACAGGTAATGATATGAAATTATGAAGTGTTGTTGCTCAAATCCTGTAACTTAAGCCTCTGATCAGTTACAGTTGTTATATTCCATTACTGATTTACATTAATAACAATAAAACTGGGTGACATGGTGGCGCAGTGGGTAGCATGTTCACCTCACAGAAAGATGGTCAGTTCTATGTGGAGTTTGCATGTTCTCCCTGTGTTTGCATGGGTCTCCTCCGGGTGCTCTGGTTTCCCCTACAGTCCAAAGACATGTGGTACAGGTGAATTGGGTATGCTAAAATTGACCGTAGTGTATGAGTGTGTGTTTGAATGAGTGTGGATGTTTCCCAGTGATGGGTTGTGGCTGGAGGGGCATCCGTTGTATAAAACATATGCTGGATAAGTTGGCGGTTCATTCCGTGTGGCGACACCAGATTAATAAAGGGACTAAGCTGAAAAGAAAATGAATGAATGAACATAATAAAACTGATATGTGTATATACTCTAATCCTATTACTATTGGAATATAGTAAATACATGGGATTAACAAACAATCAAGCAAACAAACAAAAAAGAAGTAGTATAACAATTGTTTGTGTTCTAAAATTTTTACTTGGGAGCAAAAAATCTATCTTTAAACAGATTTATTGTGGTAATTATAGATATGAACTACTGATACAAGCATTTTTATCAGCATGACTTAAGCATTTTCTGATCTTAGGCCCTGTTTACACTTGTACGTTTTAGTTTTAAAACAACGTTTTAGAATAAAAACGATCCGCGTCCACACTAGCGTTTCTCCCAGCATTTCTGAACAGCTCTTTGTCTACACTAAAACAGTAAAAACGCACATCACGTGATCACACACACTCTCTGGCATGCACTGCAGCGTGCGTTGAGCACATACCCATATGAGAGCTGTGCTCGTTGGACTGTTCATCACGGATCCACCGCTGGATCTAATCTCACTATATTTGTTAAACGTGATATTTAATTCATCTTGTTGTCTATATCTAACTACATATTCCCAGACTGTGGTTTTTTGAATCTATTACTTGTTCTCAGGTAACGTGTTTTGGCTGTGCGCAAAGATAAGTTAGGTTAATATCCTAATAAATGTAACCGCGGACACCGATTCTGCACATCTGACTGATTGCTTGTCTTTATTTTCTTTATTGTATAAACTTATTGTGCGTTATACTTTTATAATGGTCATTATTAATTATTAAAAACTGATATTCAATGTAAGAGAGGATGTGTTTCGTATTTTCAATGAAAATGAAAGGAGGGAGTAATGTTATAGGCTCCATTTTGTTATAAATATGCATGAAGATGACGCTCATATTATGCAGCCACCTGACGCCTCAGCATTTTTGATGTCTGTTAAGTTGCTAATATCAAAATAAAAATAGGCAGTTCCTCACATCGTTTTAATTTTATTGTTAATATAGTGAAAGGGTGATATGCCAGGGTTGATATGAATGACTTGTAGCCAGGGTGATATGAATGACTTTATAAAGTACACACATTTGGGAGTTTGTTTTCCTTATCAATTTGCGAAGTCTGAACTTACAAGGAGAGGATGCAGGACTGAACTGTGTGTATGCTACTTAATATTGAGGGAAAAGCCCCAATCAAAGAGGCGAATGTCTGCAGCCCCGCCTCCGTTTTCAGATGTCTCCGTTGTCCCCCATCTACACTAAGATGGAGCAGCAGTGTTTTAGAATGAAAACGGCCTGTCCAGCTTTTTTAAAATGCTCCGTTTTCAGGGCTAAACTTATGCGTTTTAAAACTAAAACGTATTAGTGTAAACGGGGCCTTAGATGCATCTAAAGCTGTTAAAGGGCCATAAAACCCTCCCTGTCTCAGCGGGGTGTTTTCACAGCTCTAGTTTAATAAAAGTCAGGAAAGAGGGTGAGTCCAGCTTTGTTTAGGTGGGAGTGTCCAGCAGCGAAAGAGGGAAGGGTTTGGATGAAAAGGGGAGTTTCATTACGTGCACTACAGCTGAATTTCACAGCAGCAACATAAACACAGACGCAGGGGAGATAGACAGTGATCCGGAGAGCAGCATTTACAGCTTATCTGAGAGCTGTGTGGAAGTGGAGGATTTTTAGTTCATGATATTGTAATGATGTTAACGTACTGTAATCTTAGTAACTAAATCGTTTTGACTAGGGGATGTCTTTAAAAACTGAAAGAGTACTGCTGACGATACTAACTTTGCCATCTGAATAAACATTAACAAAGAACACTGATCACACACTTACAAAATCAATAGAGACAGGACAATCAACAAGAAGTCTTTTTTAAAAAGAAGATGAGCGGCAAATCTGGATTTCACCATTTCCAGATGCGAAAAGCTCTCGGGTAAAAAAAAAAATTCTTACAAACATATTTTTGTCACGTTAGCAGACCGCTGGGTCCACACTCGAGTGGTGCTTTTATCACGGGGAAATGGAAACAAAACATTTGTTGCGGCACATTTATAAACGCAACACTGACGTCCCATGTCTCCAAACAATTCTTCTTTTACTTGTTTGAATTACAGTTGGCAACACATTGTGGCGTCTCTCTGAAAACTGTAACCGGTAAAAAAAGTCTTCAAAGCTATATCATGCATATTAATGAAGTTGCATCTCATTCAAAGTAGAGCGCACTGATTGGTTTGAACCAAGTCTTTCTCATGAATTAATGAAGAGATGTGCTGAAAACTCAATGACCTCACTTCTCCAGACAGACAGCCAATCTCCATGCTGGAATTCACACAATGATCTCATGGCCGTGATGTAGCTTCAAAATTTCTTTTCAAACCGGAAGAACAAATTTGCTCTAAACAATGCAAAAACAACCAGTTTTCACTTGTTAGTGAAATATATGTGTCCTAATAGTGTTTTTAGCAACCTGGGACACATCTTTGACTGTCAACTTCTCAAAAAAAATAGTTGTTTTGGTGTTTTGTGACCCTTTTAAAAAAGGATCCTTTAGATAGAACTTATATGAAGCCTTAAAACAATCAGCAGAAGAGAAAAAATGCAACAGCTAAAGAATACATTTCATTATAAAGATTTTATTATTATTATAATTTTATTATTATTATTATTATTATTATATTAGTAGTAGTAGTAGTAGTAGTAGTAGTAGTAGTAGTAGTAGTAGTAGTAGTA
>CAIGQZ010032511.1:130185-145087 GCA_903798205.1 Danio tinwini
TATTATTATTATTATTATTATTATTATTATTATTATTATTATTATTAATAATAATAATATTTTCACTCAGTTGTATAGTTACAGCATCTTCCAGCAGAGGGTATCTAATCCACAAACCAGCTGAAGCGTCACCAGACTTGGAGCAGTAAAACACAACAGCGCCCTCTTGCGGTTGTTGATTCATTTTAAACTCCAGTTTGTCGGTGGTTTGTTGTGAAAAACCTTGTGAAGAAGTGTGTTGCAGTGTGTTGTGTGCTGCAGTGTCAGTGTGTGGTGAAGGAGAACAGACACTTTGCACTCATTGACCTGCTGTGTCAGAGGAAAGAGTGAAGTTTCTCTTAGTGTCTGAATTATCCAGCATGTTGTTGGTGTTCAGTTGCACCTTCACTGGATCCCGCTGTGTCACGAATGCAGATACATATCGCTGTTCTCTAAAAATGCAGAAGCTTGGTTAATGGTGTGTTATTGTCGGGCTGGCGTACAGTTTAGTGTAACAAAACAAACACATGCATGAGAAATATCAATGCAAAAATATGTATTTAATATGCAGTGGCAAGTGAAAGCTGGAGGATCCTTTTTAGAATCTGTGAAAATGTGAGTAATTTTAAGAAAAAAAATTAAGATCATACAAAAAATTTCACTTTAGTCCTATCCAGAGTAAGATGTTTCACATTTAATGTGTTCACATATAGGACACAAGACTAAAGCTTCGCAAGACAAAGTTGACATTATGGAAATAACCTGCTGGAAATGTTTGTGTATGGTTACCTGGATGATTTACAACCATTTTTTTGTTCTTTGTGTTGGTTGTTCATGAGTTTCTTGGGTAACATTTTACAATAAGGTTCATTAGTTAATGCATTTACTAACATGAACTGATCATAAACAACACTGGTACAGCGTTTATTAATCATAGTTGAACATTTAATAATGCATGATTAACACCCAAGTCTATGCTTGTTAACATTAGTTAATGCACCGTGAGTTAACATGAACTAACAATGAACAACTGTATTTTCATTAACTAACGTGAAGTAACATGAACAAATGCTGTAGTAAATGTATGGTTCATTGTTTGTTCATGTTAGTAAATGCATTAATTAACATTAACTAATGAACCTTATTGTAAAGTGTGACCGTTTCTTGTCTGTTCTGAACAGTAAACTGTTCTGAACAGTAAAAGATCTGCCTTTTCACACTGAGACATTTCAAAGACACAAACACGACTATTAAAAAGGTTCACACACTCCCTGATGCTCCAGCTACGTTATCTTTTGCATAAAAATATCTAACTCATAATAGTACTCACATTTTGATCTCTTATTTTGTTAAAATGATTCACATTTTCACTGTTTCTCCAAAGAGTTGCGAAACTTTCATTTGCCACTGTTTATTATTACCCCAATTTTGAAGAAAAAAAGGCGTACAAAAAAAACTGATGTGTTAATGCTCTTAAATCTTTATTTAGTTATGAGTAGGGCTAATCTGAGGATGTTTTTTCCTATTTCTGCCAGCCTGATCTCAAGAGGAAACGTAACTATTTTACGTTTTGTCAGTGTAGTGGCTAATTTATTTATTCATTCATTTTCCTTCGGTTTAGTCACTTTATTTATCAGGGGTTGCCACAGCGGAATGAACTGCCAACTTACCCAGCATATGTTTTACACAGCGGATGCTCTTCCAGCTGCAACCCAGTTCTGGGAAACATCCATACACACTCAATTCACACACACTCATACACTACGACCAACTTTGTTTATTCAATTCACCTATAGCGCATGTCTTTGGACTTTGGAGGAAAGCCACGCCTACACAGGGAGAACATGCAAAATCCACACAGAAATGCCACCTGACCCAGGTGGGACTCGAACCAGCGACCTTTTAGCTGTGAGGTGACAGTGCTAACCACTGAGCAACCATGTCGCCCCAGTTTACTGGCTAATTCATACGAAGTCATACGAAAATGTACAATTTTAAAAAGGAGGCTAGGCACCCAACCCCACCCCTAAACCATGCCGCCATTGAAGGATGAGCAAATGGCACTAAATTGCATATAAATGATATCGTGCAAATTCACACAAATTAAATCAAAAAGTTACAAATTGCTGTGAGATTGTGTTGATTTCTACACAGATAAAAAAAATATCTACAGATTTAAGCGGAATGATTTTTAGAGTGTAGGAGGAACACATAAAATAAAAACTTACACATTAAACTAAATGTAAACACAATTAGAACCATTAGTTTGGTAAACAAATCTACAGCAGTTCTCTCATATAATACACCCACTTAAAGACAGAACATATTACTTAACAAATTGTATATTGCATAATTTATCTAAATATTTTCATATTATTCAATAATATTACTTAAATTAATATAAAAACTGAATAAATTTGAGCAATAAAACTATTATATATGATTTACCAAAGTCACACAAGTAGCAAACTTACATCTGTAACATCCATAACAAAGCTTTTTCCTCATAAATGTAAAAATGAAATAAAGTCAATGGTTGTTCTATAGTGAGCCAACTCTTATGATATTGATTAGCATCATTTCTTTTGTATGCTGTAAACTCGCAGATGTTTTTGGTCACATCCATAATGCATGTCTGTTTTCCTCCTTTAAAATCTACAAAATGTTTACAGATTGATATTTTTATTGATCCCATAACTCTGTGGTTAGTTGTTCTAGAAAATAAAAATCGACATTTCAATGTAATGTTACATACAGTATACTTTCTCTGTGAATTTATGTTTTGAGTTTTATTGCAAATGTCACATTCATAACACTGGAACTGCTCACTTATATTCACGCACATTTTTAGAAGTGCATAAAAAGACTAAATGATGGGCTCCAAAATCTGCGGATTTCCATGTGATCCTATATGAGAAGTACAGTACAAAGGAAAGCTTTCCAATGTTTTTACTGACCTAATAAAGTGTATTCTGTAAATCTGAACAATTTTCGATTTCACTGCAACACGCTTTACAAAATTTTTTAAAAATTGTGACAGGAGTGTTTAACAGGCTGTCAAACCACTTTGTGCATACAGTATAAAACCGCTCTGTAGTGACACATGCAGAATGAGACTTGATCTAATAACCATAGAGTTCCCTTGAAAGAGCTCAGTTATCATTCATGCCATTTGCTCTGCTGCACATCCTACCATGACAGTTGTTTGCTCTTGCATCTGTTGCTCGTGGAAGTCTGGAGGGTCCATTTTGTCTTTTGAGTCTATTTTTCTCACAGAGAAGTTGAAATGTGGCCTCCTCTGACCCCAGCACACATTTGCACTGTCCTTTTAACTGTCTGAGATGAGCTCCAGCCTGGAAAATACACAGTTCACCTGCTGATTTTGAACTCTTTTCAAAATGGCTTCATTTGGATATATCTTTTTAATTTTATTTTGACTTTGACTATTAAAACCTTTTTTTATTAGTGTCTTAAAGGCATCTAAATCAAAATTTGTTCATATTTACAAAATACATGTTTGTCATTATAATTTCACTGGGAATTCATAAAAATAATTTTAAGTAAACATAAACAAAAGGAGTAACTAACAACAGACTATTGAATTATAAAAAAATGTGCACACCTGAGACCATTAATTATTTTCAAATAATTCAACAGACAGAAGGGAATTATTCTGCTTATACAAATGGTTACTAAATACATAGCTGTGTCTCATTTCAGAGGCTGCGTCAAGGGAAGTCATTTTACTCGATGGCCATCTTTGAAACACCTCTCGGGCAGTATGCTCGGGCATTCTGTTTGAATGGGGAAACATCAAATTCTCAAATTGCTTTTCAAGCATATTAAATTTCATACAGGACTCATCAATAAGATTAAATAGCAGCTGTCTCTTTAGTTTAATTTCTTAACATTCGAATCACACAAAATCGCCAGAAACTCGCGTCCGGTCTGAGCCCCTCCCCCGGAGAATCTTCAATCTTTAACGATTGATGATTGGCTCTTGTACTAGAAGGCGGGGCTTCATTCGTCATATTGAACGTTACACTTTTCCACATTCAAAATTGTACGAGTGGCGATGCGCATCTTAGAATTTCACCGGAAGTATTAGGTCATCTGGGCACTTCTCCCATACTGATTTTCGATTTCTATGAATTTAGACACACTACTTGGCTTGCATACTGATTTTAGCATACTATATAGTATGGAAGTATGCGATTTCGGACTTAACCATAGTCTTTGCCGAAGTCCACACAGACCGAACCAAGCGTTTTGAAATGAGAAGATCTAGCCAACAGAGGACGGATCTTGTCACGTAGTAACCATAAAGCTGCCATTAATAAACAGTAATAAAATTTGTAATTACCTTTTCTCAAAGTGATTTTAAAACTTATATTAAGGGATCTGAAGGCAAAACAAGGAAAAGCTGGAAATATATGTCCTTTGATCCATACATCTACACATAAAAATGTCAATAAAATAACTCTTTAGTAAGACATTTCATACTCTTTTTGTTAACATGTTTAGATATTCAAGTAAAATAAAACTTAATTTATACATTTAAAGATGTCATCTGGAGTTTTCTTTTAAAAACATCTTGCCATTATCAGCGCGCAATGAATCTTGGGATGTTCAAGGGCATGAAGGGTCCACCGGTTGGATCCTTCATTATCTGGAAATGAAGGACTCATTTTGAGGCTGCATTTTTTTTTTTTTAAATGAGACAGTGTTCGTCATGCCATGAAGACGCAGCACCCTTAAAATGCATCCTTCGGAGGAAGCAGCCTCTGAAATGAGACACAGCTATTGATATTTTGACTAGTTTCTTCTGTTTTGATCAGATTTTTGATTTGTAGGCTGTAAAAATAACTGAAATCATCCGTCTGCTTTGTAAGCCCTTTATCAGCCCATTTTCACAATTTTCCATGTAAATATGTATATTTCTCTACTATGCCAGTGTAGCAGTTCCTTTTCAGAGAAAGCAGCTCGCAGTGACGGGCACAGAATATCTGCACTACAACAAATACTATAGAATACGAATGAAGCCCGGCCTACTAGTACAGGAGCCAATCATCGATCGTTATAGACTGATGAAATTCCGGGGTAGAAACTCGGACCAGACGTGTGTTTTTCCGACAGTTTGTTGGTCAACATGCGCACTGGGATAGAAGCGAATATTTGCTTCACAGACATAAGAAATATATCCACATAAAGCTTGAAACATGCACTTTTAAATGAACCAAGTGCACTTGAAAACAAAAGTTTTTTTGTTTTGTAATCTGTATGCAGAGATGGAAAGTAACGAAGTACAAATACTTTGTTACTGTACTTAAGTCGTTTTTTTGGGTGTTAGTACTTTACTCCACTACTTATTTTTTTGACAACTTTTTACTTCTTACATTTTTACACAAATATCTGTACTTTCTACTTATTACTTTCGTTTTTATGTGTCAGGTGACGCGATCTATATTATTTCTTGTCATAGCGAAACATGAACGCAGTTCTATTTTTCCTCATTGCGCACCTGCGTGCTGCAGCGCACCGTACGTGGGCTAGTTCATGAACATTACTATGAGAAAGGCTAGGATTACTACGTAGATGTGACAGAGGGAGTCGGCGAATTTAACATGACTGATGCTGCCCTGTTTACATGGTAATAATGACACATTTTGCTCGTTCGGATCACAGGTAAACGAGACACATTCCAGTCAAAAACATGCTGTTTAAATGCTTAAGCCTTTTCTCCACTTCCGATCATACTGCACGGGCTTTCTCTGGTCTTTAAATGTAATACAGCAAAAAATAGTGCTTTTTGTAAGGATTAGTACATTTAGTACTAAAACAATCAAATACTTTTTAAAAAATGTATGCATTGCGGTTTATTTCCTTTATTTCTGATGAGTTCATATTTCCTAATACAGAATTTATGCTCTTTTTCAGTTTTTATTGATTTTTTATTAACTATATGATTTTACATAGGCCTATATTGTTGTCTTCAGTTAATAATTTTAACAAATATTTTACAACAACAAAAGTAAATATACTGGACAATTTATAAATAATGTAATGCAAAAAATCCTGAATTTATCCTGCGTAAAAAGATCATGCACATTAACATGTTGCTTTTAGCATAGAATAAATGTATTACAGTTTTTCTCAGTCACTTTGGCACATTTCTCAGATCGGAACTGAAATTTGTAAAACAGTAGGCCTAAGTGCATTTCTCAAAACAAAGCGTATAAATAGCAAAACACCATGGATTGACTGCAAAAGCCAGTCTCCTGCTCAAAATCCTTCAGTTCATCTCTCAAAACTACATTTCTATGTCAATGAACATGTCAGTGGCGTCAGAATGGCATGTCCTTGTGCCATTGTATATGAATAAGACTCAAATTACTTAGTAGTCATGCTGTCAATAACAGTGTACTCTGGAGGGCTGTTCTGGTGTAAACTATGGCAATATTTTTGCTGTTTGTACTGTAATTAATTGCCAGATCATGTCATTCTGATACAGAGACGAAAAGAGAGCACCGCAAAGCACACAGAAAAAACAAAAATAAAAATGTGAACAGGACAACCTCCTTTTAGACCTTCATTAGAAAAAGTCAAGCTTCATCTGGGAGAAATGTAAAAAATGCATTATGACTAAATATTAAGACAACTTGTTCAGGCATTTGAACGATGAAATGTTGTGGAGGTGAGTCTATTCAACAGAGATAAAAATAATACATGTTGATCAACATGACGTAAGCAACTGATAATATAGGAAACATCAGAGAATTGCACATAATCATTTACATAGATGAACAAAAGCATTTGCAACTTGTTCATAATGAGAAACTGCTTTTCTGATGTGCACAAGTGACACGATGATGATCTGAAGATTGAACAGGGGTTTTGAGAATTTCAATTCTGATCTAAGAAATGGGCCAAAGACTGACAAAAACTTTAACCGAATTAATGTTTATTCATTAAATAAAATAACCACAATACCTGGGAAAAAACACTGAAAAAGCAGGTTATGGATGAAAGCTACTCTTTGAAGAGAATAAGCAGCTTTAGCCTAATGCAAAAAAAAAAAAGTTTGCAGTCAAATATTATAAATATTTATTTTAGCAAAAGAAAAAAATCAATATATTTTGCACAGAATTCAGTTTAAAATGTAAGACCTTATTTATAAAGATAGACTGTATCAACACGAATGGCAGCTGTTGTTTTTGATCTAATTTGATACATGGGCCAACCTTTAAGCTATGTTGTTAATCTATATTACAGGGTGTGATGCTGCTTGGCTATCATAAAATTTCACAAACATTTTACATAAAAATTGGAAATGTAAGTTATTTTACATTAATTTATCAATAGGATGTGAGGTCTAGTTACATTTCTATCTCACTCGCTTTTCTTCAGCTTAGTCCCTGATTTATCAGGGGTCACCACAGCAGAATGAACCGCCAATTATTCCAGAATTTGTTTTACGCAGCGGATACCCTTCCAGCTGTATCTAAGTACTGGGAAACACCCATACACATTCACAAATACACACTTATAAACTACTGCAAATTTAGTTGAATTATTATTCGCCTATACTGCATGTTTTTTGGGACTGTGGTTGAAATGAGTACTTTTTAATTTTTTACTTTTGTACATTTTTCAGGCGGTACTTCTTCTACTTAAGTACAAAAGTGTAGTCAGTACTTCTACTTTTACCAAAGTCGTTTCAAACATGAGTATCTGTACTTCTACTTAAGTAAAGGATGTGTGTACTTTTGCCATCTCTGTCTGTATGAAGCAAACGCAAGGTACAGTCCGTCCTGTCAAACGCACATTACATGACAGCAAATACTCAAACTCCAACAAACTTGTAAACAAAGAATCGATGTCATTTCTAGAGGAGATTCACCATCAAGACCAAGTTGTGAATTACTTCAGAAGACCAGTGCGGTCAGACGAAGCATTATTTAGAGGATGATAATGTATAGAACGGCCATAAATGAGGTTGGTGTCGTAATCTTGTTTCGTTCGAGTGCACATGCGCATTAGCTTGGGCAACCTGAAAATATGCCCATTGTGTTTGATTTAAACGTTTAGAAACGAAACTTATGAGACAGTTGTTGTTTAAGTTTACTGGTAGTTCCAAATATGTAATGTAGTCATAAGCTTGGCAAACAGTTTTGGAGAATTTGATGTTTCCCAATTCAGACACAATGCCCGAGCATACTGCCCGAGAGGCATTCCAAAGATGGCCGCATAGGGAAATGACTTACCTTAAAGGGACTTTGGCTATGATTGGTCGGATCACCTGTCAATCAAACAGCTGCGAAGGGACTTTTCCAGAATTTCCTGCTTGACCTGTGATTCTTTTTAGTTTTTTCCCATCAGTTTGTACATTACATTTTTATGTTATGTATCTAATTATGTAATGTTGATACTAATTATGTATTTAATGTTTATTGCATTGCTTTAATTTTATACAACCATGATGGTGTTTTGTAGTTGTGAATTACACAGAGCGCCTTCTGTTTATTGGTTTGTTTCTCTGCTTGTGGGAAAAGTTGTTTGATATGACCATTGGCTCATTATATGAGTTTCTTATCACCAAATGCTTATGGTTGCTTTTTTGTCTGTGTAGCAAAGGTCATGATGTTAGTACCAAGGCAGTGGAGTTTTAACACTATAAATTAATTAAATATGGTAGTTTACTGTAAAAAAAATTACATTTGTTTTATGGTTCGTAGCTTATATTGTTTATGGTAAAATACTGGCACACACTGTTAATTACCTGTAGAATCTACAGTAACTTACAGGCAGCAGTTTCCCAGTAACTTACTGTAAATCAATTACAGCAAAAATACTGCATTTACATGTACAGCACCATTTATCTTGCTGTATATGCATTAATAGTATTGTATATCTTTACTGTTAAATATGCAGTAATTTTCACAATGCAACTTTAAATAGCATAACATACCGCATAACTGTCCTACAGTAAAATACTGTTCATATTACAGTTAAATACTGTGTAATCACAAAAATTTAACAGTGCAGCTGCTGTTTTTTACTGTACATTTTACAGATTTTTTTAGAGTGTGTGCATGTGTGACCTGTTTTTCTAAAGTGACACTGTACAACAGAAATATCAGTGGATAAAGTTTCAGAGGAAGGAAACATTTCCTCTCCCTCCATTGTCCTAAAGTAGCATTAAAAACAAAAGCAGATAGATTGAACTGCTGGAAATGGACACTCGTTACACAGCAAACAACAAAGCCACTCAGAGATCAGCACATTCAGTAGTATTCAAGTCAAAATGAACACACTGTGACTTTAAATATGTTGAGTTTTTCTGATTGAGCTCAGTTATGTTAAAGCTGAACCTGAATTCAGTGTTTTGGTGTTACCAAGATTTTAATATTGATGCTTGTTGAAACTATTCTATTTTCCATATGCTTTTAACCAAAAAAATTATAAGACCCGCCTTACAGTTAGAAGGTTGCTGGTTTAAGTCCCGACTGGGCCAGTTGGCGTTTCTATCTGGAGTTTGCATGTTCTCCCCGTGTTTGTGTGGGTTTTCTCCGGGTGCTCCAGTGTCCCCCACAGCCCAAAGTTTTTTGTTTTGTTAAAGTTATTGGGTTAACTAAATTGACCGTGGTGTATGTGTATGAAATCGAGGGTATATGGGTGTTTCCCAGGACTGGGTAGCAGCTGGAAGGGCTTTCGCTGTATAAAACATATGCTGGAATAGTTAGCAGTTCATTCCGCAGTGTTGACCCCTGATGAATAAAGAGACTAAGGCCGTACTCACACTATGTACAGTTGCCTTGAACCGGGCCAAAGCACGCTTGTCCCCCCTCCCGTCTCCCCTGACGGCCCGCACTTACATTACATTTGGGCCTGGGCGCTTATGTCATCGATAATTCGCTCTTCAGTAAGCGCTCTCGCTCAGCACAGTGGAGATTTCTTTAGTTATATCGTTTAAGTCGTTTGATATGCGGTGACACGCAGTCTAATATTTCGCCGAACAGATCAGCCACTTTTGACGCTCATAAACAATCATAAAGTCCTCGTGCTGCAGGAATTAGGAGGTTTGCTGAAGGCGCAGCTGACGTACAGTGAGGGATTTGCGTCTTTAATAATCTACGACAGTTTGCGTTCATTGACAGTACGAATGATTAATTAATTCATGTGTAACAGTCCCTTAAAAGTCACGTCTCACTTTCAGTTTCGGGCTTAGGCACGCTTGCACTCACACTGTAAGCGTACCGCGCCTGAGCCCAAGTGAACCGCGCTCTGGCCCACCTCTTCCAACCGGGCCAGGGCCGCCCAAGTGAACCGTGCCTGAGCCCAATTCAGAGCACTCACACTTCTTAAATGATCCGGGAAACGGGCCTGGGCACGGTTCGGATAGCATAGTGTGAGTAAGCCCTTAAGCCGAAGGAAAATTAATGAATGATATATATAATATAACAACATATTATTCTTTGACATTTCATTATTAAAGTCAAAACCTGTATGATTTAATTCTCTCTGTGGAACGTTTTGTTCATTTGGACTCCATTTGCCTTTAATTGTATGAACAAAAAGGAAAAAAGAGACATTTCTCAAAATATCTTTATCATGTTTTGCAAAAAAAGAATAAAAAAGTATTGCAGAACTGGAATGACATATGGTTCCTAAATAATGAGAGATTTTTCATCCTTCATTTCATCCATCAACTGCATAAACATCAAATAAAATGGAAAGATGAAATCATAAAACCCCAAACCCATTTGCTCTCTCCGTGTGTCTGCAGTGGGTGATCAGTGGATAAATTACATCTCATTTGGAGGTCTGCGGACCCATGCTGAGCTGGAGGGAAGACTGGTGACTGAACTCATATATGTGCACAGCAAGATGCTCATTGCAGACGACAACACCGTCATCATCGGTGAGTAAAAATAGACAGAAAAACATGGGGACTAAGTATCATTTGGGCACATGTGCTAATACGAGTAATGCAGCAGACATGAAAACGCTGCTGTCATGTTTTGGGGTAATATGAGGTAAAAAAATATATGTTTTTGAAATATATCAGAGGAAATGACATGAAGTGGCTCTCTCTTGTGTTGAGTTGTAGAATTGCAGTGTAAATGTTCATGGGTTGTTGATATGACAATGCATTTTCACTGTCAAAAATTTATATAATTAGTATTGTCATCATATTAAATGCAATAAATTATTAAATGTTTCTTTGACTTCCATGGACCTCTTGTTATAAAAAACTGCTGTGCTATTAAATAAATTAATTTTTCACAAATTACAGTTCTTATAAATTAAAAAGAATATCCTAAAATTATTAATAAATATCTCAGGCCTAGTTTACAAGTGGCTAGTTTAATAAATGAAAATCCTTTTTTTGCTTCCGTAAATTTAGTCACTGAAAACCATGTCCTCTGGTGTGACACTAATTTAAATCAGGCAAGTCCACATGAAACTTTAAGGTGTTTTCACACCTGTTTCACACCTAGACGTTTGTTTTGATTGCCCAGTTAGTGTGGTTCGTTTGGCATATGTGAATCCAGCAATCGTCCTCTGATCCGCGCCAAATCAATCGGTCCGAGATCATCTGCGGTTGAAGGACCCAATTCGAGATCATATGATTGAAGCCCCCATGTATAGTTTTTTTTTTTTCAAACATTGCTTTTTCGTATTGTTTTCGGCTTTTATGAACACAACAAAGAAGACAATAGATATTACGTTACGAATTAAATTTTTATTTTAGCAAAATGTTATATTCATAAATGCTAATACACCAGCGATAAACCGTTTTTATCTGTTTTCAGCTGTGAAATAAAAAAAATATTCAGAGTTCCTTAAAAAAATCCAAAAATTGTAGAGTTATAAAGACATTAAGTGAAGTTTTATAAAGTAATTTCGAGAGGAACATGATATGATTGATCATGGCTGGCTACTCATCCGAAATCAATAATAATCCAATCAGATTGATTTAAGCTTACAATAAATAGACCGATTTCACCCTACTGCCATATCTTTGTTTTCGAAAGAATTCCCCCTTCTACCCCATCTCCTCCTTTTCCTCCCTTTTACAGGGGGAGCTCTCCAGACCTACCTGATCTCCGACCCCCTTTATATGCTTATTGACCAGGTAGGAGCCCTGGGCTCAATTATCTCTGAGCTCAGGGTTCTCTCCCGGGACAGCATGCCAAATCTGCTATTAATGCCAAGTATATTTAAGTGTGAACTCTTGAAATCTGTTTAAAAAATATCATATTAACAATTTTAGATTTTTTTTTTCTTTTTGTAATTTTACATCTAATTGTGCTCTGAACTTTTATTTTCCTGTTTTTGAAACCCCTGTTCAGGTTTGTTCTCTAAACTTTCTTTTGTCTTTGTAAATATATTTTCTCAATAATATTAAATACGTTTTTGTCTCTTTTTTTATTTATTTTTTTTATTTTACATATTTAACTTTTTTGTAACCACTATGAAATACATATTTCTTGTGCTTCGGTGTGACACCACTGCTTACGAAAATCTCCCCCTGTTTTTAAAAGTAAGGCTGACAAGTCATGGAGGACTTTTTTTTTTTCGGCGTAGTTCCTTTATTAATCTGGGGTCGCCACAGCAGAATAAATCACTGGAAATAATATTTATAATTTCATTTAAAATAAATAGCACTATATGAAGATAAGTGTGCATGCATTTTCACTGTCAAAAATTTATATAATTAGTATTGTCATCATATTAAATGCAATAAATTGTTAAATGTTCTTTGACTTCCATGGACCTCTTGTTATAAAAAACTACTGTGCTTTTAAATAAATTTTTTTCACAAATTACAGCTCTTATAAATTAAAAAGAATATCCTAAAATCATCAATAAATATCTCAGGCCTAGTTTACAAGTGGCTAATTTAATAAATGAAAATCCTTTTTTTGCTTCCGTAAATTTCTTAATTTTAATTTAAGCTGACAAGTCATGGACGACATTCATTCATTCATTCATTCATTCATTCATTTTCTTTTCGATTTAGTCCGTTTATTAATCTGGGGTCGACACAGCGGAATGAACCGCCGGAAATAATATTTATAATTTCATTTAAAATAAATAGCACTATATGAAGATAAGTGTCCAACAATGAAAATAAATCACTCTCACGCTATTAGTATATTATTAAGACTTGTTTTTATTTATGTTTGTTATGTTACACCACTCTCCATGACTTGTTGGAAATTTTCGTAAGCAGTGGTGTCACACTGAAAAATGTATTTCATAGTGGTCACAAAAAAGTTATGTAAAACATTTTGAGACAAAAACTTTTTTTGTTATGGCACAGTTCAGTAAAAATATGACAAAAAAAATGTGAAAGAATTGGTAAAGTTGGTAAAACCTTTAATCAGGGGTGTCAAACTCAGTTCCTGGAGGGCCGCAGCCCTGCACAGTTTATTTTCAATTCTAGTTCAACACACTTATGCCGCGGTCACACTCGAGTTTGAGCATGCAAAATTCTGTAGTACGGCGCTGCGAAAAGGGGCGGGATTAAACAAGATGATTAGACATTTAAAAAAGCGATCGATTGCTCCATATTTTAAATGTCTGTACAGAGAGGTCATGTTTGGATCTTCGATTGGTCTTACACAGTCACGTGCTGCGAGGTCAGAGTTCACAAGGCTCTAACTTTGCACCACAGCGAACTGCGAAATTTGTCGCACAAGCTTGCGTTTCTGGTCTGATGCATTCGCGTGCATATGAATGGAAGTCTATGGGGAGAAAAGTGCTTTACCAGTAGGTTTTAAACAAAAAAGGCTTTACCAGTAGGTTTTAAACAAGCCTAAAGGACTTGATTAGTTTTATCAGGTGTTTTTAATTAACTAATGTTTATCATAATCATGAAAAAAATCTATCTCTGTGTCTATTTTTATCCATGTCTATCTATCACCTAATTGACAAATATGCACATTTATCATTATATTATCTTTATTTTATTCATCAGGCTCTGCCAATATTAATGACCGGAGCATGCTGGGTAAGAGAGACAGCGAGGTGGCTGTCATTTATGAGGATATTCACACTGTGAAGTCAGTCATGGATGGCCAGGAGTATCAGGCTGGTCCATTTGGATTGAGTTTGCGGCTGGAGTGTTTCAGGTTTATGAATCTATAAGTCTGTTTATTGCTTTAGTACTTTCAGACACAAGCAAATAAGGTTTAAACACATTTTCCTCTTTAAAATCATTAGGATGATTCTAGGCGCCAACACTGACCTCAGCATTGATGTGACTGACCCCATCAGTGACCAGTTTTACAAGGAGGTGTGGATGAGCACTGCTGCCCGCAACGCCACCATCTACCAGAGGGTCAGTCTTTCTGTTCATCTGTTTAAATATGTATATATATTTATCAATCTGTCTGGCTATCATCTGTAGGTCTGCTGGTTGAATTGTCTTTCTGTCTATATATCTGTCTGTCTGTATGTATGTCTGTCTATATACAGTATCTGTCTGTCTGACTGTATGTTTACATACAGTTTCTGTCTGTCTGTCTGTCTAAATATCTGCCTGTCTGTCTAAATATCTGTCTGTCTGTCTATATACAGTGTATGTCTGTCTGTCTAAATATCTGTCTGTTTATATAATATATGTCTGTCTGTGTGTCTATATACACTGTCTGGCTGTCTATGTGCAGTATCTGTCTGTCTGTCTGTCTGTCTGTCAATATACAGTATCGATATTTGTCTGTCTATATACAGTGTCTGTCGTTCTAAATATCTATCTGTCTATATACAATGTCTATCTCTCTGTTTATATGCAATGTTTGTCTGTTTGTCTAAATGTATATCTGTCTATATACAGTATCTATCTGTTTGTCAATACAATGTCTGTCTGTCTGTCTGTCTGTCTGTCTGTCTGTCTGTCTGTCTGTCTGTCTGT
>CAIGQZ010032511.1:184141-206350 GCA_903798205.1 Danio tinwini
TATATATATATATATATATATATAGATGTATGTGATTGAAGTGCAAACGACAACCAAAGGAGATGTACCAAAAACTTTGACTTTTGTTTACAATTCCCAATTGAACCAAACAATGAATAAATCAAAAATAAAGAAAATGAAGGTAAGGCAAAAATATACTATTTATAATATGTAGAATATATGGACAAACACAAAGTCGGGGGAAAACAAGAGAGCTAGCAGAAGGGATGTGGGTGGCGCTAAAGACAAGAAAAGAACAAAACCCAAACAATAGCTGTCCAAAATCGCCTACTCAGTAGGTACTGCATTTGAATTTAAACATACTACTCAACCATTAGAAAAGTATGTTCCATACATTATGAATGTGAGCAGTATGAATGGAATTCGGGCGTACTACATCCCCCGTTTTGTCATGGTCATGTGACCTACCCACGTCAGTTGCGTCGCTTCACTCCCATTCATGAATTCTTTCGCAGGGCATCATGGGATAGCGCAGCGTGCATGGGATGCTCACTTCAGAATCTCGCCGGAAGTAGTAGGTCAACCGGGCACTTCTCGCATACTGATTTTCGAATTCTGTAAATTCGAACATACTAGACTTGCATACAGATTTTAGCATATATAGTATGGAGGTATGCAGTTTCGGACGCAGCCCATGTCTAACTCTCCAGAAGCATCTAACTAACTAAATAAATCAAAACAAAATAAATAAACACACGGAAAAAGTCTTCAGCGTTTCCTAACTATCCGACTCTATCTATCAAAAGTACAGGGGTGGCGCTTGCCCCTAACCTAATGTACTATATACAAAAGAGTAGTCCTACATGTTGCAAAATGTACTGTATCTCACATGACCTGCTTACCTGTCCACTTCGTCCGAGCTGCGTAAACAATGTAAATGAATGAATGTGAGAAATCAAATGATATGAATGGCGGACGGATAACAGGAAAACCGAAACTGGCATCAACAGAATACACAGTTAGACAGATTTTTCTTTAAACTCAACACAATAACACAGCAGTACAACAGAAACAAGAGGGACAAGAAAGGGACTGGTGAGTGGTCTGGCGCATTCTGTATCAGGTGGTTTTGGCATATTGGACGTTACGTCAGAGGGACGTCACCGAGGAGAAAATGATTGACAGATGGATTGACCAATGAACGGAACCTGAGAATATGAATTAGATATGGGAGAACAGGGCAAGAGAGAGACAGGGCACAAACAACATACAATCAACAATTTTATAGCACTTTGACTTTAAGAAAGGCATCAAATAAAATTTATTATTGTTATTATTATTATTATTATTATTATTATTATTATTATTATTATTAGTGTTCAACTAAAGAAAAATTGTCTTTTTTTTTTTTTTTAAAGAGGAACATTCATTGTACAAAGTTCCTATTTTCAGCCCAATGTCTAATTACAAGTTTGACATTCAGCAATTCAGTAGTGCCTTGCAAATAGACCCCTTCTGTAGTGGTGTTTTCAGAAGATCAAGTGAATAGGGCCCTCTTAGAAAGTGGACCACGTAACTTGGCCCTTACTAGATTGACCTTGAAAAATGCCAGTGTAGGCTGTGTTTACACTAGTGCCTTTTTGTTTTAAATTGAATTTTAGAATGAAAATGCACTGTCTTGACTAGGGATGCACCGATACCATTTTTTTTCGATCCGATCTCGATACCAAAATTATGAGTATCGACCAATACAGATCCAATCCGAATACTGTGCCGTGTTTTTTTTTGTTTTTTTTTAAAGCGTAATACAGTTTCTATAGCTACTGAAATAGTATATCGTCTTTAGTAAAAAAATAACAGACCTATAGGCCTATTGTATATGACAGACGGCACAATCTAAAAAACATGATGTACATTTAGGCTACATTATTTGAGTATTCGTTATGACATTGTTGTGGTATTGTGGTCTAGCTTGTTTGCTTTTTTTAATATTAAGATTTTTCTTTAAAACCTGTAATAGGGTACCTCTACTGACACTAATCGTTGGTGAAATAATAATATAATATTTGCCTTTTAGCAAAGCCTGATAGGCCTAATTTCCTGCAGGTTTGACGCAGACTAAAATAAACTGTCTGAGGCGAGTTTTACTTGATAATTTCTTGCCAAACCTCACCATGAGTGAGACGAAGAAAGTTTAAAACAAGGTCCACTTATATGCTTCAGCGCCAAAACACAAACTGGTTTGTTAGATAAAATATTAATATAAATAAAATTACAGTGAAATATTCCCAGTTTCAGAGTAGCCTATATTAGGCTGAATAATTTTCTGTTAATGACAATCTAGATTGTGCCCGTCCGTTTTATTAATTTAATTAACTACATTGACCGCAATGAGCCAGACTTTACAAACTATTTGCAGTACTTAAAGTATTTCGCTCGGAAGAATAAACTTAGTCGGAAGGATGAGAGAACAGAAATGTATTGTGAGAATAATTTTACGGAGCAGTGCACATCGCGTCTGTGCAGCCGGTGGGTGAATGAAGCGCTTGATGCATCACTGAGACACAGCGCGCAGCCCTCCGGTATCTGCGGACACTTCCAAAACTGAGCAGCACAAAATGAAGAAATCAGTGCATTGAGGATCTGTCCAATATATTATTGATTCTTTCTGATTTAAAAATCCAGGTAGGCCTACTTTGTGTGTGAGTAGCTGGTAATAACCCTCTCTACTCCAGTGTTGCTAATGCGATCTGCTGATCTAACAAACTCAGTGCAACATGATTTAGAAACAGCAATGAACTCCTTTCTGCAGGTCAAAATGAGCCCATTTAATGCAAAACTAAATGCATTTCTCCACTGAGTACTTATATAAACAGGAACAAATAGTCTTGGAGAAAGTTTTTTGAGTTGTCATGAATGTGACATGCAGTTTGGATCGTGAATGAATGAAGAATGATTGACAGGCGCAGCCGAGGGAAATGCTGAATTGAACATGAATTTAACCACTTGAATATTTATCTGTACTTCACAATAAACTATAGAATGGCTTCAGAACATTTGGGATCTAGTAGGGCTACATGACAATTCTTTGTTGGCTTATAAATTACACTAAATATAGCCGATCCAGCAAAAAATGCAGTATTAAAGCGATATCCGATCCAAGTATCGGGATCAGTGCATTCCTATTCCAGGCTGGCATTTTTTTTTTTTTTTTTACAGAATTTCAGATTTATTTATTTTTTTGTTATCAGAAGTTTGCGTTTTCATCTATCTACAGTGAAATGGAGCACCAGTGTTATGGAGCACCAGTGTTTCCTAACTAAAACAGGGTCTTTGGCATTTTCAAAATAAAGTTTTTACAGGTTGAAGATGCCTAAGTAGTGTGGATGCCAGATGTAACCATAACAAAGCTTATGCCTTTCAAAACAAAAACACATTAGTGTAAACGCCACCATAAAACTGCAGTGTGACATCTTAATAACTACAGCACTAATAATCCCAAAACACTGAGCAAACATACATTATCTCCCTGCACTGTTTTTTTTTTTTTTTACTTCAATGGAAAACATTTCATGCATTTTTTGACATTTATTTACACCGAAATTGCTATTTTTTGTGGTCTGAAAATGCCAAAAAAAAGAAAAAAAAGAAGCTTTTAAAAAGTGCATCTCCATGAAAACCTTAAAGGGGTGGTCCACTACGATATCATATTTTAAACTTTAGTTCATGTGAAATGTAGCTGTGTGAACATAAACAACATTTCTGAATGTAAGACGCTCAAAGTTCAATGCAAAGGGAGACATTGGCTTTTACAGAGTTAGCTTTGCAGAGCCTACAGCGAATGAGGTTTGGGAAATACAATAAAATACATCCAGGTTAATGAAGTCATAAACCCTTCAGGTTACATGCATACACCCCTATGCAGCAACGGGCCGTGGCCAGAGGCACTGCAATGTTACAGCAGAGAAAGCTCCAAGTGCTGCTATTTCCACAAAGCCTCTTCTGTTTCTGTATTTGGGCTTCCAAATGACACGACAGAGAGAGAGAGAGGCTTACAGTTCATTTGAATGATGTTCCAGAGAGTTATAAAAAAAGATATAGCTCTAGCATTTGACAAAGGAGAGCTTCTAGAATCTCTCAGTACTGGATTTAGCTAAATCTGTAAGTTTTTTTTATTTGTTAAAATTGATCTATTACATGCACAGTTTCTAGCGTTAACGGTACAGTATGTTGAAGCGAAGACATAAAAGAGAATGTAAACAACGGAAAATGGTGTTTGGCACCGTTAACAATTTAGCTACAAATTCATATTTATCCGTCAAACCGCTGTAAACAGCCACAATCTTCACCAGCGCTGCAATGTCTCTCTATGCAGTTGCTTTCCCTGCGTTCTACATCTCAAATAACCAACTCATGTGAACGTTTTATATTACTTACACACGCTTATCCCGAATATATGTGAAAGACACTTGTGGGGTTTTATTTTAGAAAGCAGGCGTGAGGTTTAGCTGTGTCCTCTTCATTTTCTGTCTGATTCAGGCTCAAACTGATACTGCTACTGAACAGCTACTCTAGCTGACATTTACACAATGGCAAAGCGCATGCTAGTAGAGGCGCTGTGCTTCCTGGTGATGTGGAGCCAATCCACGAATCACAGCACATTATGTTAGCTGAACAATCAGAGCCTTTTGAAGGCGGGCTTTCAGAGAAACTAGGAAATATGACAGTCATTTTCATGTTAGCTGAATAGCAGTATATAATTAAAGAAATATAAAAATATAACGTGATTTATTTATTTATTTATTTTACAAATAAAGCATGAGCACACATTGCTTTGCACCCCATAAACACAATCAAGCCTTAAAAATGCACTCTGGACCACCCCTTTAAAAACCTATTTTTTGAAAACTGACATCCTGCACATTAAATTGATCTATTTGAAATAAATGTAAAGATTATTTATTATTTACATAATTATTATTCCCAATTAATAATAAAGTACAGGAATATTAAACCGTTCTTTTTAATATATTATTAACTGTTAACTAATTTAAGTTAAGGTATATTTAAATTATATACTGGATGTTAATTCTGTTTTCCAGGTTTTTTGGTCTACTACCTAATATCGTCGAGCAAGCATGTTAAAATATTTACATGATCCTAATAACCTAAAAACTTGTTTAATGACATAGCTCCATTGGTTAACTAGATTTCTTGTTATACGTAGTGTCAGGGTAACGGTAGAATTGACAGCAGGTATGTTCGGCAATACAACATGCCCTGGGAGCATGCATGGGCCAAACCCTCATGTCTGCAAATGTGTACTGGTACATTTCCGCCCTGTGAAGTGTTATGTAAATCCACAAGTGTTCTGTTGGCTAATCTGGGACATCTTAAACATGTAATTCATATATCTTATGGTAACATTTTTACACATTTTGCCTATTAATTTTGGGGGTCCTGAAAGCAGCTTTAAATGTGCTTGTTTTAAAGAATTCTTAAAAATTATAAAAAAAAATGTGTTTCTTTAGAAAATAATATTATTATATATTGACCTGACAGGAACAATACAAGGTTAAGTTATTTTTGCTGATCTGTAAATACATAAAAGTGGTGTTGTCATGTAAACATACCCTACAGTTAAATTGAAGCGATTAAAAAAAAAAAAAAAGAAGAAAAAAAAACTCTACTATAATGTTTTACAAATTATTTGGGGTCAGTAACAAGTTTGAAAAGGTTTTTTTTCTCAAGGCATCAGATTGATTCATTTCAGATAAAATATATGGGTCAGTGACAAATAAGGTGTGGCAAGATGAGAAAAATCTTTTAAAAAGTTGATTTAAAAGCATCCATCAGAAATTTTAAAATTAACAGATGGTATTTGTTGATTTTATGTCATTAAAAATAAAATTTTCACAATTTATTTTACAAACGTTAAGACTGTATGTGCCTGAAATAGTGTAACTGCCAAGAAATGTGAAATATTAAATAGTTTACTCGTCCAAAATGACATGCTAGTATTTGTTCCCTAAATTAATTATAATATTTAGAGCAATTGTGCTTTATTGACTTTTATTTACTATTTAATGTCTAATGTAAAATTATGCCGAACTAGCTAATATGTTATTAAGAGCGATATGTTTCATTGAGAATTTGGCCTTTTTTAAACAAGATAAACTACTTTGTACCATTTTTTTTTACACTACATTGATATTATTGCACTAATCACCTAAAAAATATATTAAAATGGATAAAAAAAATAAATAAAATACTTGATCCTCAAAATAGAGCGTATGCATGTAATTTACTTATTTTTTTGAAACCGTAACTTTTTTTAATTGATTTGAATGACATGGACACAAAAAAGGAGCTTAACTTCATTGAGCCATATATTTATTTTAGACTTTATATATAGACTTTTAAAGAATTCTACAATTGTTTCATTTTTTTCCACAATAATACTAAACCTCAAAAGTGGTTTACATTATATTTAAAAATAATTTTTAAACCATTTATATACAGTTAAAATTGTATTTTAATATATAATCTATAACTGTTTTTACTGTATTTTTGCTTAAAGTGATGGTCCACTTCGATATCATATTTTAAACATTAGTTGATGTGTAGTGTAGCTGTGTGAACATAAACTTAATCTCTGAATGTAATACGCTCATAATTCAATGCAAAGGGAGACATTGGCTTTTACAGAGTTCGCTTAACAAAGCCTACATCAAGCAATTTGGGGACTACAAAAAAATACATCCGGGCTACTGAAATCACAAGGGTTTCCAGATACACGCATTCACCTCTCACACACACCCTGTGCAGCGAAGGGCCGTGGCCAGAGGTGCTGTAATGTTACAGCAGTGAAAGCTAAATTCCTGTCCAAATGCTGCTATTTCCACAGAGCTTGTTCTGTTTCTGTATTTGAGCTTCCTAAGGACACGACACAGAGAGAGAAGTGCTTACAGTTTAATTATGTTCCAGAGAATTATACAAAAAAGATATAGAGCTAGCATTAAACAAAGGAGAACTTCCAGAATCTCTCCCAGTTCAGTGCTGGATTTGGCTAAAAACTCCTCCAACGGACGGAGCTTACTACTTACTACTTACACTGAACTGGGAGAGATTCTGGAAGCTGTCCTTTGTCAAATGCTAGAGCTATGTCTTTTTTTAATAATTCTCTGGAACATAATTAAAATTAAACTGTAAGCACTTCTCTCTTTGTGTCGTGTCCTTTGGAAGCCCAAATATAGAAACAGAACAAGCTCTGTGGAAATAGCAGCGTTTGGACGGCATTTTAGCTTTCACTGCTTTAACATTACAGCGCCTCTGGCCATACCCCTTTGCTGCGAAGGGTGTGTGCGCGAGGTAAATACACGTAACTGGAAGCCCTTATGATCTCACAAGCCCGGATGTATTTTTTTTGTACTTCCCAAATTCGTTCGCTGTAGGCTTTGCTAAGCTAACTCTAAAAGCCAATGTCTCCCTTTGCATTGAACTTTGAGCGTATTACATTCAGAGATGTTCTTTATGTTCACACAGCTACATTACACATCAACTAAAGTTTAAAATATAATATAGTAGTGGACCACCCTGTTTAAAATCCCTCTAGAGAAATTAAAGGTGAATAATACAATGTTTGCTGGTGTGCTCTGTCAATGTTAGCCTAACGCCTGAGGTGTAGTTGTTTTCATGAGAAACTTGCAACTTGGAAAAACAGTCTGACTCATTGTGTTATTTCTCTGTAATAGTTGAAGGAGCTGAAATAATGCCATTTCTTCTAAACGCCTTGAGAAAAGTGCGCGTCACATTCCATCTTCACATCTCTAAGCAAAATCTGTCGCTCTCGTTTTGCTCAGCAGTTTTTACCCCATGCCTTTCCATCTTTACGAGTGTCTCACAAAGGCAAAACATTGTGTTTGAGAGGCCAAACGTCTTAAAACATTCTCAAATTAGACAAGCATGGGCATATGCATTCTTCCTCACCCCAGTGCATGAATTATACATTGCTCTGTGAGGATTCACAGTCTTGTGTCAGGCAAATGCACTGACGAAGTGTTACATAAGACTGATACATGAGTGTTTATTTAAAAAAAAAAAAACAGGAAGTGGCGGTTCCTGCAGGTATGGTGATGAAGCGAGTGTGTAATTTGGGGAAATTCGGGTTCCTTTGGGTCTTAGAGATTAATGGGGGTTTCTGCTCACATCCGGCAACAGTGGCGTTGAAGGTCTCAGTCCGAAATGTTGACCTAATTCTTCCTCAGCTCATTCTGTGGCTGGGTGTTAAAAGTCACGCTTGGTTTTAAAGAATCTGAGCTGACCGCTGGTACTGTGTCTTTTCACTTTTAGCCATGCTTGTAATGCATGGTTTTGATGTGTTTGTTTCAGGTTGTTTTTTTTATACACTGAAAGCCAACAGTCAACTTTATCAAATGAAATGAGTGTAGTTAACTCAAAATTTACTGAAAGTTAATTCAGAGTTGAAGGTAATGAGTTAATTAAATACCTCATTACTTTAACTTAAATGGAGTAAGTTCACAGTACTTGTATAGATTAGTTTTTGAACTCAAATGGTTTGTAGCAATTGGTTTCCTCAAATGGGTTGAGTTGTCTTAACTTATTGGGTTTTACAGTACTCAAATTGCTTCGTTTACTCAAATTGAGTAAGTTCACAGTACTCGTTAGGATTAGTTTTCAAACTTAAATGGTTTGTTGCAGTCAGTTTCCTCAAATAGTTTGAGTTACCTTAACTTTTTGGGTTTTACAATGTACTTTATTTAAAGTTTTTTACATTTTAAAGAACAAAACCCCAAACCCTCTCCATCCCAGCAAATAATAATATACATATGTAAAATATAAATGTATATAAGCAACTGTACACCCCACAACTTTACAGATACTTAATAGGGATGCAACGATTAACCGGTTTCACTATAACCACGCTTTAATTCGTCACAAAATAATCGTAAAGGCTTCTCAACACCTCGTCTCTGCACTGAACAAAACTGCAGCAACTAAACAAAGTTATGCCAACTGTGTGCTAGTTTAAATTTCTGAGCTTGTATAACGAGACGAATAACCACATACGTTGTATGAATGAACACCTTAAATATCCCATTCAACTACTTTACATTCATCTAAAAGCTTAATCCATCATTCTTGTTCAATCCTTGTTTCATTTTTTTATGCTGCTACTCATTTTTATAATTTTTTTATTTGTTAATTCACTGAACCATATTTCATAAATAACCCCTTCTGTTGACCTAAATGGCAGCTATTGTCAGATTTCCATGGCAACCATGGTTTGCGTATTGTTTTAGGTGTCTTGCATTATTTATTGCTTGTGCTCATTTTCATAAGTATCATTTATCACCTTTATATTTTCCCCCATGCTCACTCTTGCTTACTTCTGATACCGTGCTACTTGGCGTTTTGTTGATCGCGAGTTGGCGACATCTCCAGGAGCGGAGGAGGAGGTCGTTTGGCACAACTTGAATCGATACTATATCAATACACTATCGTAAAATAAATTATTGCGATAGTTAGATGTATCAATATTTTTGCACAGCCCTAGTTTTATGTGGCTAATGCCCTTGCACATGGCTGGACAATTATCTAAATATTGTTGTTATTTTGATATTACTACGCAGTTTCTCTATCACAGAGAGGTGCGATTAAATTACATTTATGTGCTAAGCATTTGTTGCGTATAGATTGTTTATCTATATTTGACCAATCAGATGGGGCCTTAAGGCTGATTTATCCTTTTACAGTGCGGATGGCCTTCACACAGTCTCAGACCCTTCAAATGGCTGACGCCGACCCTGACGCGGACCTCTCAAAAAATGTAACTACATGTTGCATTGATTCATTGTGCAAGAGCTGTGATTGGTCATCTTGATAGAGTGGTGGGCGAGGCTGAGAGTCACAGGAAAGGAGCAAGCCCATTATTGCGAGTGATTAACAAGTGTCGAGTCCCGTGGAGGAGCTCCAGATGGATACTATTGTTTTGTGTTTAATTTTATTAAAGTTGTTGCATGTCCACCAGTTCCCACGTTTAAGAGTGCTTTTACACCTAGACTTTTGTTCCGGAACCTGGCGCGTTTGCCCAGTTAGCATGGTTCGTTTGGCATATGTGAACAGTGCAATTGCGCTCTGATCCACGCCAAAGCAATCGCTCCGAGACCACCTGAATGAGGTGGTTTCATCTCGATTGAAACAAACTCTGGAGCGGATCGATTGTAGTGAGAAAGCGATATGATCCGAGCCTGGCTATATCACAGTGTTTTATGGATATGTAATAGGCATACGGCTATATGAAGAGAGAATTATGAGTAGGGCGTGAGGTCATTCCAGACATTCCAATTCTCCTGGAAGTTCTGGGAGTCTCCCGCAAATGCATAGAGACTCCCGGAGGGCCGCAAACGAGTGATAATCTCCTTGAAATTGTGCGTCTCCCTCCTGGTCCTCAAATACAACGTACTCCTTTCTCATCGCCCCTCCCCACCGCATCCCTCCTAGCTCTTCTTCAGACATGTCGTGCGCACCCTGTCAAACACCACCAAACCACCACCTCGACAGCTGAGCGAGACTCTGCAAAATAAACTGTGAAACTCTGACCAATGTGAGGAGCGTTTACTCACACGTGACTTATTTTGGTCTGTTTAGAAACTTTGCCGTGTGAAAGCGAACCACACTAAGAACAAACAGCAACAATGTAACAATATTAATCTCTGTTTCGGAACAAATGAATCGATTCACAGGTGTAAAAGCACCCTAAATTAGCGAGTTTGAGCTATTTGTGCAATAGGTTGGAATAACCGATATATCTGGTGTAAACCAAACACCCACGAAAAAACTTGACACCTAGAAACATAGAAACCCTACTACCAGTTAGCATTTTAAGTGTCAGTCAGAGCAACACAATTCAAATTGTGCTTTTTTTTTTCGTGACTGTCACTTTAAATTAAAATGAGATTGTGCTCTTTTACAATAGGGGGTGGAGCTATAAATGCTTATGTCACTTTAGTGGCAGATTCAAACTAATGATGGATGGCTGCTTCTCATTCAGGGCTGTCTATGCTAATAAGGGAGCAATCATCACTAATGGGCGGGGCTTTCCCCCTCTGATGACAGGTACAAATTGGAAATGTCAATCAAAGTGTTACTGCAGACTGTTTTTAATGTGTGATTATAAAAAATAGACATAATTTTTACCTTTAGAGGCTGGCTATATTTGCACATTGTTACCACACAACTGTGTTTAAACCCCTTATAAAAATGATTTTTGCATATTAGGTGTCCTTTAATGTATAAAATTTTGCACCTTGATGTAGTTTTCCTTTAACCTGAATTAGATAAGAACAATATCACAATTATTTTAGGATGATGATTATTACATAATTTAATTTTAAAAAAGAGCTTATAAAAATATAATTTTGCAAGGGAAATGTTATGTTATATCACAAGAAATATGCCCTTGTAATACGCTGTTATGTCCAAACAGATATTTAACTTGAATTCACACTCTGTTACATCTGATGACTGCAGAATCAGCATTTATGATGGCTTTAGCGTACATTCTATCTGTGATTGATTCATAATGTTCAATGACAGGATAATGCTAGCTAATCTCCTCTTCTGTTATTTTCTCCTCTCAGGATCCTGCGGGCATTTTTGAGCTGGTGGAGCTTGTGGGAAATGGGACCTACGGACAAGTATATAAGGTAAATAATGACTTTTCGATTGATATTGGTCATGTGATTGGCTGGATATAGCCAGTTTAGTCCCAAAAAATATTTGGTGTTTCCCCTCAGCTGTTTCTGCTCTTCCTCAAGTCTGAGATCTGCTCTTACCTGTTAGTGGCCCAGCAGCTTGCGTTATAAATGTGGTATGTTCAGACGTGTCAAGACTCATGTGTTATTTTGTACTGCTAGATTCTTCACCCTCTTCCATTTCCTGTTCAGAAACTAGTGAGTCAGATTGTTCAATTGAAAGACTTGATTGCATTTTTGGACAGGGTGATGTGTTAGCAAGGCTTAGGTTTTCAAACGGTATTGATGAAAATGTCAGGTTTAACTTGCTGATAGCTGTGTCGCGATTTGTAGAGTTTGTTACAGTCTGGACTAGAGGTGTAATGATACTTAAACTATTGTTCAGTATTTTGAAGTCATGTTTTTGGAACAGAAGGATGGAAAACTAAACAAAATTGCTTCTTTTTTATTTTCATTCATATAACTGGTTTACAGAAGAGATTGAGTCTTCTCTTTAAATTTCACTTATAATTTTAATTCTCTTATGGATCATAAACTCTCAGCAAAAGCTGTTAACTATATAGGGAGTCCTATTAATTGCAAATTATTGCAATATGAATATATATTTTTGGTTTATTTTATAGTGCTCTCTGTGGTTTGCAAGACCTTTTATCTAACACATATTATAATGTAAAAGTAATAGGGCTTTTTGTGCTTGTAGAAATTGAGGGGTCCTCATTACCAACACCAGCACTAGGGATGCACAATATCTTGTTTCAGCCTCAATATCGCAATGTGCGAATCTACAATAGTTATATCGTAGGATCGCAAGAGATTTGAAGTTAAACCATTTGTACACAAGACATTAGAACTTTTTCCTGCTTTAGCAATTAGATTAGATTCAGTTGATTGGGTTTATATATTTATACATTGAAGAAACTGTTGAATTTCTATATCTCAATACTGTTAGACTCCACTAAAAACAATAGTGTTGTTCATTTAATTTTTATTTTTGTTCTATTGTTTTCATCTTTAAAATGATATTATTCAGTTTTTTTGTATATTGTATGCAGATGCACTCCCCTACAAAATTATCACAATGTAAAATTGGGATTTTTTAAAAATGGTTATTTTCTGAAATTATATCATATCACAATATTTATTGCAGAAAAAGAAAATATCGCAATGTCAGTTTTTTTTTCAGTCTCGTGCAGCGCTAACCAGCACCATTTAAAACTGGAACAGATTAAGTAGGGGGCGGGGCTTTCTTTTTGTTCATCATTCCTTTTACATGCATGTTTTACAGCCTACATTCTTAATTTCTGTACACTCCTGTGTTAATAATAAATCACAACTGAGTAGGGCTGCACGATTCTTGGAAACTATGCGTAATGCAATATTGCTGTTAGAGAAAAGCTATTAGCTTAAATTGCAATGATTATACAAAAATTAACAAGTAATGATGGATATTTTTCTTATCTAATGAACTGTTCTGACTTCTGATCTAAAAAGCTGTGAAGGTGCAAGAGTTTTGACACTATGAATGAATGAAAACCTGGAATATTCTGACTCTTATTGTCATTTTTTTTTCTCTTGTCTCTACTCCTATTATTAGTATTTATTATTAGCTCTATGTTCACCTTGTAACCAATAGCAGAACCGCACCTACTAAGTAGGCGGGTTTATAGATTTTCATTTCGGAGCATCCTTAAAAAAGACAACGTGTTGCACAGAAAATTTTAAGGCAACCAGCTTAAGGACATTTTTTACTCAAATTGACTCAAATTTTTTACTCAAATTGACTCAATTTTACTCAAATTGAGTCAAGTGCAGTACTTTGGTTGAAAGTTGAGTCAACTCAATGTCCTGAAGCAGGTTGTCTTAGTTTTAAGCTAAGTCAACTTAATTTTTTTTACGGTGTAAAATATAACAAATATAGGCATATTCAGCAAATATGTGGCCCATATGTGGAGGTACATTTTCTTTAACTTTTTTTTTTGAGATTTACACATCATCTAAAAGCTAAACAAATAAGCTTTCTATTGATGTATGGTTTATTAGAATAGAACAATATTTTCAATATAAAATGTTTTAGACAGTGTTAAAAATGGTTGAAAAAAAATCTAAATACTGAGAAAATCACATTTACATTTTTCCAAATTAAGTTCTTAGCAATGCACAATACTAATAAAAAATTACTTTTTTAATATTTTTACTACATGTAACTTCTAAAATTGTCTTCACTGAACATTTTTTTTAACTGTTTTACTAATGTTCTAATATTTTTTGCCATAAAAGAAAATCTATCATTTTGACCTGTGCAATTTAAGAGAAGTTCTGTGGTCCAGGGTCACATATTGTAAATATTTACAAAAAAAAATTAGTGCAAATCTATAGTTTTTTTCTTTCCTGTTTCCTCTAACATATTTCTGCACTCTGAATGCCTTAAAGGGATAGTTCACCCATAGTTCAAATGGAAATTCTGTCATCATTCATGTCAACACTCTTCACTTCTCAATCATTCACTTCTAAGCCTGGTAGACTTTCTTTATTCTGTTCAACAAAAAGATATTTTGAAGAAATCTGATAATCTGGAAACCTGTAACCATTGACTTTCAAAGTATTTGTTTTTCCCACTATAGAAGTCAATGGTTACTGGTTTTCAGCTTTCTTCAGAATGTCTTCTCTTGTGTTCAATAGACAAAATTGGCTCAGAAACGTTTGGAGCCACTTGACGGAGAGTAAATAATTTGGGGTGTACTATCCCTTTAAGCTTAATGCAGTGTAAGACTTTGTCTACAAGCTGTTTTATTAATGTGTTTCAGTGGTTGAGCAAAAATAGGAGAGTGATATGTTTATTTAATGCTGTAACTAGTAGAAAAGGGTAAGAAATTGTGGCATTTACTCATACGCATATAAGTCTTGCCATCAATAAGTCTCAAAATAGCATTTGTTAGATTTTCTGTGTACACAGAATTTGAAAGATGTGTTTTTGTTTCCTATCAGAAGTTTTTTACAAGCCTGTTGGGATTACTGGATGAGATGTGAGCTATTCTTGTAGGGCTGCAACTAATGATTATTTTAGTTATCGATTAATCTGTGGATTTTTTCCCCCTATTAATCGATGAATGAAAAAAGAAAGAAAAAAGCATTCATTTTCAACTTTTTATTCAAAAACAGAACATAAAAATTAAAATAATAATAAACCTAATTTAGCAGTTTTGTCCTCATTTCAGTCCAAATATAAAAAAATATTAAATCAGGATACATACAAGACACATGAATAGCACAAGAAATGATGTCTTGTTTTGTGAAAAAAAAAACCCCACCTCAAAATTAAGTGATTGTTTGCTTAAAACACGCTAAATTATTTGCCAATAAGAAAAATTATCTTGATGAGATATAATCTTAAACAGAAGTTTTAAGCGTCATTTAATTTTCTCATGTCATTTTTCTTGTCTAGTAATCTTGATTTAATATTGTTTTAGATATTTGGACTAGAAACAAGACAAAAGTACTAAGTAAAAAATATTTTTTGCAGTGTAACTATCCATGACAACAGACGGAAAAATTAAAGATTCAAAAAAGGCGAGTGAATAAAAACGTGTCTTTAGTCTTGCAATGCAAAGTAACTATACCACCGCTTCTTTACTACTGTTGTTGACCCTTTCACTGCTGAGTTTAAAAGATTCTATCTGAAACCAAAGAGTGATTTTTTTTATTTATTTATTTATTTTTTTCATTATTATTATTATTTTTTTTTTTTTTTAAATAATATATTCATTTTTTGGCGATCATTATTTTAGAGCGTTCACCCAAAATGTTTCTATGGCGACGTGTCATGTTTATTTACGTGACACCACAGCCACAATAGCACTGTATGACGGATGTATCCCTTTTATTTATTTTTTTCTATTTTAATTTAGTGTATTCACATGCTTGCTCATCATGTCATCAACTACCTCATATTCCAATTCAAAAAACGTGCAAGTGTAATTTGTTGTTGAAAAGATGGTATAAATGATTGTGATTTATAACGTGAGATGGGCGTTGCCTTGTTTTCATGTTGACATTACATTCCTCACTTTAAA
The DNA here is from genome assembly GCA_903798205.1 of Danio tinwini. Taxonomy (NCBI): domain Eukaryota; kingdom Metazoa; phylum Chordata; class Actinopteri; order Cypriniformes; family Danionidae; genus Danio; species Danio tinwini. Next base: position 199,950 of record CAIGQZ010032511.1, read on the forward strand.
ACGAAAGAAAAGTAGGATTCTGTAGCTATTTACCTTGCGGTTGAAATCCTTTCCTCCTCGTCCCTGACTATGAGAGGCCGAACTCTTAGCATCAATGCGCGAGAGAGACTGAGTGTGTTCACTCTGCACACAACTGTTTTTTTTTTTTTTAATAATCAAATGTCCCCACATTGGACGACACAACAAATCGATTATAAAAATTCATTGCCAACTCTAGTATATCAACTCAAGTAATCTAGTTTTACCGATTTTACTGGTTTGTTGTTGCAGCCTGTTACGTCCTTTTAGATGTTAATATTAAACTAAGGGTATTTGACATGACATCAATAATAGTTTAGTGTGTGTGTGACGAATGGATGGAGAAAGAAACAACTAAAAACCAAATATCACTGCTATTATTTATTGCCCATACTTCCAGTGAAAATATATTGTACTGTGAAAAAAATATAGATTTACAATAAATATATGATAAAATACCTGTTGAAGAGGAGGTAGTTAGAGGTGCGTAAATTATAGAAATAAATATACAAAACCCACTAACTGTATTAAACAAACTAAATTAAATATCAAAAGAAAAGCATTAAAAGAAACATCTTCATCGTACCAAACGTCTTAACTAAGCTACTCTAACTGAAAAACAAAACATACACAAAACAGCACACTCTCCTGAACCTAATGAAATAATACAAAAAAGAATCTCGGTGTTGTATATGTATATAGCTCGACTTGCTCACTTCTACACCCTCTCTGAGGTATCACTCAAACAAGTATCAGTTAACTGGATGAGTTCACGAGCAAACTCATTGCAATTTCAGATCTCAAAAGACTTTAGACAAGAGCATTAAACACGAACAAAAAGGAAAACACATTCTCTCAGACTAGTCCTCGCAAGAGAGACTGTCCTCATAGAGACCCACAAAAAGAGTGAGAGAAAAGGAGTGAGAGATATAGAGAGATCGCCATTGCGGTTTGGGATCCTCCATTGCGGATCCGCCATTGCGGATCCTCCAATGCTGTTCGTACCTGTAACACACGCGTAAAACGACACACCCGCATACAAACAAACGCGCACACATATACCCAAAGTCAGTTCTTCAAGCGAATGTACAGACATGGCTACTCAGAATGCGCGAGTGATCTAAAGTGGTGTCGCACCTTACTGCGGTAATGCGCGAGAAAGCACAAAATGGTCTAACACGAAAAAGACATGACCAGCATAGTGAAACATAGTGAAGGTACTGAACTGATAAACTGCAGAGGCATGAAAGCAGAAGCTGAGAGGTGTGACACTTGGCATTCCTCCATGGTCTTGCGAACCGCCCAATAATCCATAACATTCTGTTCACGCTCACTGGTAAATCAATACAGCTAAGATCTGCGCAGACATAAAATTTCTATAGTAGGCTAGCTCTATTTTTTTTTTTACTAAAAGTCTTAAATAACTGCCTAAAATTAAAGTACGTTGATAAAATAAGCTTCTGTTTCAAAGCGGCATTCTTTCTTGTGCTTTTTTTTTCTTTCAGTGCAGTTTTTTTAAATAAATTTTTTAATTTTATAATTTTTTTTTTATAAATAATTTCCATCCATGGATTCTGTCAGTGTTTTGATCTGTTTACCATTAACATTGCCTGCAGCAGCAACCACAGCCTCCCAGACACTGTTCAGAGAGGTGTACTGTTTTCCCTCCTTGTAAATCTCACATTTGATGATGGACCACAGGTTCTCTATGGGGTTCAGATCAGGTGAACAAGGAGGCCATGTCATTAGTTTTTCTTCTTTTAGACCTTTTCTTGCCAGCCACACTGTGGAGTACTTGGACGCGTGTGATGGAGCATTGTCCTGCATGAAAATCATGTTTTTCTTGAAGGATGCAGACTTCTTCCTGTACCACTGCTTGAAGAAGATGTCTTCCAGAAACTGGCAGTTGGACTGGGAGTCGAGCCTGACTCCATCCTCAACCCGAAAGGGCTCCACAAGCTTGTCTTTGATGATACCAGCCCAAACCAGTACTCCACCTCCACCTTGCTGGCGTCTGAGTCGGACTGGAGCTCTCTGCCCTTTACCGATCCAGCCACGGGCCCATCAAGACTCGCTCTCATTTCATCAGTCCATAAAACCTTAGAAAAATTAGTCTTGAGATATTTCTTGGCCCAGTCTTGACGTTTTAGCTTGTGTGTCTTGTTCAGTGGTGGTCGTTTTTCAGCCTTTCTTACCTTGGCCATGTCTCTGAGTATTGCACACCTTGTGCTTTTGGGCACTCCAGTGATGTTGCAGCTCTGAAATATGGCAAAACTGGTGGCAAGTGGCATCTTGGCAGCTGCACGCTTGACTTTTCTCAGTTCATGAGCAGTTATTTTGCGCCTTGGTTTTTCCACATGCTTCTTGCGACCCTGTTGACTATTGTGAATGAAACGCTTGATTGTTCGATGATCACGCTTCAGAAGCTTGGCAATTTTAAGAGTGCTGCATCCTTCTGCAAGATATCTCACTATTTTTGACTTTTCGGAGCCTGTCAAGTCCTTCTTTTGACCCATTTTGCCAAAGGAAAGGAAGTTGCCTAATAATTATACACACCTGATATAGGGTGTTGATGTCATTAGACCACACCCCTTCTCATTACAGAGATGCACATGACCTAATATGCTTAATTGGTAGTAGGCTTTCGAGCCTATACAGCTTGGAGTAAGACAACATGCATAAAGAGGATGATGTGGTCAAAATACTAATTTGCCTAATAATTCTGCGCTCCCTGTAGTTTAACTGACTGTTAGCATATTTTAATATCCCTAGTTTCTTGTTTTAATCATCAACTGAAGCAGCCACACTAGTGGCTAAAACAATACTGTATTTCTTCATCACTCATGAACATTCTTCCAGTACACTTCAGCAGTGTTTTTCCCATGTCCCTGGGGGACCACCAGCTCTGTAAATTTTTAGATTAGATTAGATTTAACTTTATTGTCATAACACTTGTACAAGTACAAGGCAAGGGAATGCAGTTTAGGTCTAACCAGGAGTGCTAAAACAGCAAGTGCAGGATATAGTCATAGGTTATAAAGTGCAATTATAAAAAAAGTATGGGTACACAGTAGGGATGCAACAATACAGTTAGCTTAAGGTTCAATACATACCTCGGTTTATTTTAACATGGTTTTCTGTTCGATTCTGATGGCTTGACACATAAGTGTTTTTTTGTTGTTGTTATTTTATGCTTAGGCAATAGGAACTGTAAGAAAGAGAAAAAATAAAAACGATTTATTGCTGTACTCCTTTATTTTACTTCAAAGCCAAGAAAGGTACACTAGTTCCTAGTTTATTGTATATAAAAAATCTACACTGAAATACTTCAGTAAAAATAAATAAACCATCTTAATTAAACTTAACACTGCCTTTGTTATTTTTGTGTCTTTCGGAACCAGTTGGGTATGTTTGCTGGAAGGATTCAGCGAGGTGATATTGCTTCAGACAGTGATATTGCTGGGTGATGGCGCCGCAGATATGCAGTCATGTTGGAAGTGTTTCCGTTTGAATAGTCTATACATGTAACCGAAATGTCCCCACATCGCGGAATTTAAAGACACTGGCCTTCCACATTTTACCGCTGCTTGCCATGTTAAAGTGTGGAATGATGATGGAGCGCCCCCTAACTTTAGAGCATAGTGATTGAATATTTACTCGTGGGGAGGAGTTTCCTCATATCAGCTCGTAGACTTACAGGCACACACAAACAGTCAATTTGGAGAGAAGTAAAACGCACATAAATTATTTAAACGTAAAACCGGAAAAACCGCAATTCACAAGCGCGTATTGAACCTTGGATGTCGTACCGAACGGTTCAATATTGTATTGAGAATTGTGGCATCTCTAATACACAGTCTGTAAGCAGGGTGAGAGGAGTCCTTAAGAATATTGCGTGCTCGGCGCAGACAGTGTTTCACGAGTTCACACTTCATACAGATGTTTTAAAGAATGAAGCGTATCTGGTGTGCTGTCCATGTAGAGGGCTCTGAGCTCGAGGAAAGACACCCCAACTCGTGTTATTCCTCTTATCAGGGAAGAAAGAGAAGTCGGGATTCAAGCGAAGCGTCTAGCCCGGCCACAGAACGCTCCCTCCAGGTAGATAATTTTTAAGAGGTGAGGTGTCGAGGTGGTGGAGGGATGCTTAAGTCATGAGATAATGCAGGTAGGACAACTTTTGGTATTTATAGGGGTTTGGTCTAATGCTGATCGGATAATAGAATGATTGTCAATGATGAATTTGAATTGCTGAAACATCTGTGCATGCTCCTCCCAAAATTAGTTTGCAAAACAGCCGGAGGTTGGGTCCCTGTGATGCGTTGGGCAGTTTTTACCACCCACTGCAGTGCCTTACGCTCAGCAACAGAGCAGCTTCCGTACCAGACTGACTGTGTAGTTGGTCAGGATGCTATCTGTTGTGCAGCGATAGAAGTTCATCAAGGCAGCTGATGACAGCTGGTTCTTCTTAAGTTGCCTTAAGTAAAAGAGGCACTGGTGAGCTATCTTGACCAGGCTGGAGGTGTTGGTGGTTCAGGACAGGTCCTTTGAGATGTGCGTCCCTAGGGACTTGAAGGATGAGACAGTCTCAACAGCCATCCCATTGATGTGGATGGAATTATGTGAGCCTGTTCATCCCTTCCTGAAGTCCACAACGAGCTCCTTGGTCTTAGTGGTGTTAAGGAGCAATTTATTGTCTGTGCACCAAGTGGCCAGATGCTGTATCTCCTCCCTTTAGGCAGTCATTTTACATGTCTTCTCAACCAAACACACTTGATTCAGATCATTAACAGAGACTGAAAGACCTTTAATGAGTGAGACAGACAAAGGAGACATCCAAAACATGCAGTGTTGGTGGTCCTCCAGGAATGTGGTTGAGAAACACTGCACTACAGTATCTGGACAGTTTGGTGTGCTTGAACTTTTTGCTTTGAAGGTGAAATGACAGTTCTTTGGTCTTGATCTGCAGTGATCAGACGCTAATTCGGGTATGATTGATGCGTGCCAAGTGGAGAAATCTATTGATCTGCTTTAGGAAATGAAGAGATCAGAGTGTCTTTGCCTTGAGCGGGGATGTAGTAGCAGTTAAACAGTCTGTCAATCTCACCACTGCTATAATGCAATACTTTTAAAGGATTAGTTCAGGCAAAAAAAAAAAAAAAAAAAATCCTGTCATTATTTGCTCATCTCATGTCATTCAAAACCTGTTTGACTGACTTCTGTGGAAGACAAAGAGAAATGGTGGAATATTAATGCTGCACATTCCTTTATGATGAAAACATGACAGGTAAGCACTGTAAAACTAGCCTGTTTAACTCTACTGTATTCATATGATGATGATGATGATGATGATGATAGATAACAGAAAGAAAGTGAAGTAAAAAAGTTAAAGGGATAGTTCATGCAAAAGTGAAAGTACCTCACCATTTCCCCACACTAAGGCCTAATCCCAGTTCTACCCCTTAGCCCTTACCCTTACCCTTACCCCTACCCCTCGTTTTGCACGTTCACGTCAAGGGGTAGTGGTGTCCCAATTCTCTTTAGGTTGAAGGCGTAGGGCTAAGGGCAAGGGGTATACACCCTTTCGAATGAAGATTTTTCAGGAGCACACTTAAAAAGAAGGGGTAAGAAGTTTCCCAGAATACACCTGCCACAACGGCAGTATTGCTGAACCCGGAAGTAAGGAGATCCACAAATTAGTATTTTTGTCATTATTATGAGTTTTTGTGACAAACAAACACGTTTTAATATATTCATAACCGAGTTCGTGTTTTATCGTCATGCTTTAAAAAAAAAAAAAAACCCTGCTAAATTTTGCGACCTATAATCCATAATCATAACTCCTGTACAGCAGTTCCACAACATTCTGACTCTGGATGACACTCGAATACCCTGTCAGAAAAGTCTAGTGGCTGAGAATGAGCCTTTTACAGTGTCTGCTATAATGTTAATGTTGTTTTCGACTGTTTACATAGATAAATACGGCCACTGTGTAAATACACAGTACAGTCACGATCTTATTGCCACATTAGATCGTTATGATAACATCATATATCCCTACAGTGATTTCCTGAAGATAAATACCAAAAAATAACACAACTGGAATAACTATAGCAGTCACGATCGTCTGATCTCATATGAAGCAAGAGATTGCGATGACGTATGAGGACGTGTGCAGGTGTTTAAGTGCTGTCCCAATTCTTAGGGGTAAATTTTAAAGCCCTTCCCCTTAACCCTCGGTTGTAAGGGCCAAGAGGAAGGGGTAGGGGTACAAAAATAAAATTGTGATTTGGCTTAAAGCGGTTCTAAGAATGTTGGACGACGCAGAAATTTACCATCAAATAGGAACACAAAATACTATGGAAGTCAATTGCAGTCGTCCCTCC
>CAIGQZ010032511.1:206450-249759 GCA_903798205.1 Danio tinwini
CCCCCCCCCCCCCCCCCCCCCCCCCCCAGTATTCTTCAGTATATTTTTCTTTGTGTTCATTCGAATGACAAATGTGAAATTGTAATTTTTCAGAACTATCTCTTTGAGTAATGTCATGTTGTTCATTAAAGTACAACTTCATAATGTAAGTGACTTAACAGCTTGATTGTTAATGATATTGTAGATGATTTTTCAAAGGATGCATCAATATTGAAATTTGGGTTAATATAGATAACTTTTATATATAAAGAAATAATGTAAAGTAATATTGCAGTTTTTAAAACAATTGTAGACCAAAAAATTTCAAAGATTAAAATAACTGAAGAAAACGTCTGAATAATAATAAAAAATGATCTCAAAAATAGTGAAAACAAAACTCAAATAAAACTCAAGCGAGACAAAGTGGCATGCAGTTTACTGAAAAAATGTGGACATTTTGCTCAAATAATTGATGCAAAGCATAATTTTCAGAAATCAATCTTCAGTAACTGTGTTTCCAAAGATGCAAATTTAATTTATGCGCAAAACTGGAATATCACATAAAAGATGTACAAATAAAGCTGTGTTTCCACCCAGTAAGTCAAAGAGAACAAAATTGTCACTTCCTGATTAACTGGCGGCAAATATCAAAAGTAAAAACGGAATTTGCTGCTGTAGGAGAAGCTGTGTGAATCTTTTCTTTATTTACTAAATTACTTTCACCTCAGAAGACAGCATGCCAGCGTGCAATGATCGCATGGTGGCTTTTAAAGGCGTGAGATGTGGAGCAGATGCTCTTAGCAGTTCTGGAGGTATTTAAAAATATAACACTAATACTTAAATGGTTAAGGTGTTTTAGAATGACCAAAACAACATTTTAAATGTTTTGCTGGTTTGTTTATTCACACACATTTTTATCATCGCATGATCTCTTATAACAAAATCACTTGACTTGTTTTATTTTTATGGGCATACCTGAGTTTGTTAGGTAAAAGTATTTTCATCGTAGTTTATGCGCATCTTTTCTTATCAAATAAAAACAAAGTTAATCCTACTCAGTTATGTGCATGTTTTTTATGCGAATTTTCAAAATTGATGCGCATCTTGGCGTTTCCATCAACAGTTTTTTATGCGCATATCCAAAATGCTCATAAAAATAGGTGGATGGAAACGTAGCTAGTGTCACATGATCAGAAATCATTTTAATAAGCTGATATGCCAATATGATCTCACAGCAATTTGTAACTTTTTTGATTTGGTGGCTAATTCATATGAATTTGTGCAATCTCATTCGTAAAATTGAGTACGATTTGCTTATCCCTCAGTGACTGTTGGGTTTAGGTGTAAGGTTGGGTGCCACGCCTTCTTTAAAATTGTACATTTTTGTGCGACTGAACTCGATTCGTATGAATAAGCAACTAAACTGACAATCTAAAATAGTTACTTTCCTCGAGAGATCAGGCTGGATATGCGGCTCAAGAAATGTTTTTTTATATGTATTTTCATATACTGTAGCATTTGAAGCAGTTTTGGAAACTGATACATTTCATCTATTCATTTTTATTTGCTCAATTTTAATCAATTTATTGCATCTTTACAGAACATTTTCTTTCACAGATGTTTTGAAACCTTGTTTCAAGTTCATACTGTAAATAATATCTGTTAATTAACAGTTTCTGTATTTTGTTTATTTACAGTTGTGAATTACATTATTGGACCTTGATCTTTGCTCTGTCAATTTTTGATGTTGAAAATTCTGTGACTTTTATTGACATTTTAGTCGTTTGAAATAATATATTTTATTAGAAATAATATAACGAGAAATAAGTCTGTAAAATAACTGAAAATGTACTGGCAGCTCATTACAAGATTTTTGTACCGTGATATAAAACCCAGACCATACATCACTTAAAACTACTTAAAATTTTAATAAAAGTCACTTTTTAAGATTAAAAGTTGTCAGAAGTAAGATTAAGGTATCACAATGTGATTCAAAAGCATAAATAAATGGGGAAAAATAAAAACATGAATCACAAAATACAAAAAACTGCTAGTTTACAAATGTTTTTACAGTGCATATAACAGAAAATAAGTCTTCCACTAAAGTCATACAGGATAAAAAAAAAACCCAAACAGTTTTAACTTTTGAATAATTTCTTAAACCCCTATTGAATTGTTGGACAAAGTAAAGAAGTGAAAGAGGATGTGGTTGTGAATTGTTTCTCTATAGTTCTTTGTACAGAAGCCGCAGTTTGCAGAAGTCTTTGAGTTGGATGTTGAGCTCCGGCGAGTGCAGTCATTTATACTGTGAAAACCTGTAGGAGGTGTGATTTCCTCTTGTGAAGGTCTACAGGGGGGTCAGAAACCCATCAGGTGCTAAATTTGATTTCACTCAGTCTCACCTGATGAAAGTGTTGTGATGGATTTGATCTGATTTTTACCAAAAAATGAGACCGATGCATCACAGCAAAAGATTAACACCGTCAAACAGGCACCTTTTGCATGGATTTGGCAAGTGTTAATGAGAGTGAAAGGGAAATGGCGTGAAGGAGGGGAAGAAATCATGTGAGAATGAAATCTGTCAACTGAATCAGGCTTCAGTGTACTGTCGTTGCTTATTACTGTGCTCTTTAGTAAAAATTTAGTACTTATCAACCACTTTTTAAAGTGATTTCTGAGGGTTGTTTTAGGATCCAGGGCCCTGTTTACACGGAAATGGTATTAAGATGCATTTGTGTCAATCTGATTACAAGTGGATTACGCTAAATCTAGGTTTAAAAGCAGACTAAAACATTTTAAGAATGTGCACTTTTGAATCACCACTTCTAAATTTAATTGAAAAAGCATTTACGCAGTGGTTGCATTGGACTTGATGTGTTCCAAAGAGTGTGATTACCCCCAGATAAAGTAAAAAAGAAAGAAAGAAAAAGTAGAGTTTAAGAAATTGGACTTAAGTGTTGGTGTACTGCTGTTAACTGTATTGAGTATATGAATGTGGCTTAATGTTTAGCCCTTCTTTTAAGGGATCGTTGACCCAAAAATGTAAATTCTGTATTTATTTACTCTTGACTTGTTTGAAACAGTTTAATTTTTTTTTGTTTCTGTTGAACACAAAATCAGATATTTAGAAAAATGTTGAAAGCCAGTAGCAACTGACATCCATATACTTTTGGAGGTACACTTTACTTTGGAGACATGTTAATATGCGGCTGTCAATCAATTTGGTGGGTAGAAAAAACACACTCCTGCATCAAGTTGCCGTCAGCCTCAAAATGGGAGGGATTTGGATTTTATTTTAACGTCAGGAAATTTAAAAAGAGACTTATTGTCTTTATTTCACTCTAATATGACTGTGGACACACTATACCCGCACACAGTTGTCTAAACAGCTTCCAATAGATGATTTTTGTCATAGATGCCATTAATGCCGAGTTCAGACTGCATGATTCTCAAAGTAGTCGTATCACAGATGTTTTCACACTGCATGACTATCTGGGCTAGCGTTTCGTTGCTGCTTTGTTTACACTGCAAAATGGATCGACAACAGGTGGTTTCATACTGTATGACTTTAAAATAGGAAGAATCGCCGACAACTTTGTTCAAACTACGTCTCACAATCAAAAACACGTAGTATATCTTTTGATATTAACTACATAACGAGAAAGAAGCCTTTAATGGGGTAGAAAATGTACATATTTGCTCAACTGGGTTTTTATAGGGAATTAGTCTTCTGCTTCTTTTTTTTTTTTTTTGACGCAGTTGTGGTTTTGCTCAAATGACATGTCAAACAGACACCGGTGCTCCTGCCAAATCTCTGCTAGTTTTTCCTCTATTTCTTAGGTCCCAATAAACTGAAAATGAGCTTTTAACTTTTACCCCAACCTCCCGCTGGCCTGCAGGTAACCACACTAGTGGATGCTGCTCTTTCATTGGCTGTAGGTGATCGCCAATGTTATTTTCAGTCCAAACTAATTTCACAAGTCATGATTTCAATCGCTGACAGCTCCAGATATTTAGCATGCCAAATATCTCATGGGCATCGGCAATTCTTTCAGATCACGTCTTTAATAGTTCCCACTGTGTGATTGTCACTCGCTACATGAGCACCGATTTGCCTGTGATTTCAGGCATTTGTCAGCGATTTCTCAAAACCTGTCGGCGAATCAAAATCGGGGTTAAAATCAGTTTGAGTTTTTTTTTGTTTCTGTTGAACACAAAAGCAGATATTTTGAAGAATGTTGGAAGCCTGTAAGCATTGACATCCATAGTATAAAAAACAAATATGGAAGCCAATGGTAGTTACTGGTTTCCAACATTCGTTTATTTTATTTGTGTTCAAAAGAACAAGAAAACAAGAATGAGTAAATAATGACAGAATTTTTAATCTCTTTAATATACTGTATAAAGGTATCTGTTTCTTTTCCCCCTTCCTTTCATAAAAATAAAGGTTCCAGAACAGAGTTTTCACAGCGAGATCATAGAAGAACCATGTTTGGTTCCTCAGGACTTTTAGAGCCATCAATGCTTTTAAATCATTTTTATCATCAGTATAAGATTGCAAGGAAAATAAATAAAGTGCACTTCTAATAATCTGCACAGTTTGAGGTATTAATCATATCCGTATCTGTTGAGTTACTCAGCAAATTTTCTCACTTATAATATGAGCAAGTGGGAACAATAGTAATAGTCATCTATTACTTGGAAAATAAATGTCTGTCCCACCCACTAAGTATCACAGTCGTTGGAATGAACCTGAAACCTGAGCTGAAATGAACTGTACTACTCAAACAAACAAAATGTACTTAGCTTTAGCACCTTCAGTTTTAAATGTACCCTTTAAAAGGTACATTTGTGTGTCTGTCGATAAGCTGCCAAGAAAGCACAGTCTGTGATGTTTGTGCACCGGATTTGCGTGGGCTAATCAGTCCAAATTTATATATATAAATGAATATAAAACACACTTGCTCATTTAGGTGTGGGAGTTTTTCAAAAGCACAGGCGCATGCTCCTAACATCTTTCATAATTCTAATATTATTTAGAACAGCAGGCGTTCGGTTATTACCATATATGTGTGGAAAATTCGTAGGTTTTCCAATCAAACTGAATATTTTGTGTTTTGATGACATTCTGGTGCCTTTAGTAAAGTTACATTCAGGCCACAATCAGTCTTGATTGGCTGAATGGATGTTTAGTTTGAAAGAACTAAGAGCCAAGGCCAGGAAATTATGATTTGTGGTATTTGTGTTGATGAATGGTTTTTCTGTTTTCCTTTTTTTAAGTAACACAGTTGATTTGAATTGCTTCTTTATATGAAAATGCATCTGTTACTCATATTTTTTAATGTGAAATCTGTTATTATAAGTCGGTATTATTATGGAGGAGATACAAAAATGTTATTTATGCTAAATCGGTGAACTGAATTTAACTTATTTATAACAGCAGTTGTTTTCCCACCTCTGTTCATGAACATAATGAATAAATCAAACTAACAAGACTCTTATTCAGTAGTCAGTAAGTGTTTATGTCTTAAGAACTGAATACTTCAGCATAGGCATGGGCCGGTATAAGATTCTGAAGTAAGGATGCTCATTTCGGTTAATTTTGCCAACCGCTGACGCTTGTTAATCAAATATTAACGATTAGATTAAATGGTCAGATTAATATTAAATTATTGTTTAATAAAAAAATTGACATCTATTTTGTGTGATTCTATTTTGTAAAATATTGCATTTTAAAATACTGATTAGTTTTAATAAGTGAACAACAGCATACAGAACAACAGAACATCTTCACACACATGCAGTGTTTTCAACAGCAGAGAAAAAAAAGAATAAACTAAATAGGCCTGTCTTAGATATTTTTCACTTAAATGACAAGTTTACATTTCAAAACGAAAACACTGACTGAAAGCATAGGCTGTTTGTCCAATCATATGTTTTTTTTTCTTTCATCAAACAAAAATAGCGGGCTACCTCATCTGTCACTCCACGGAAAATAGGCCTTTGCATTTAATTAATGCTCTGCTTTAATTCTTATATCACAAGTCTCTGTCAACATTTTTAATATAAGTCATTAAATATTATGACTTGAGCATCTGGTTTTACCTTAGATTTTGTTTCGCAGTTCATGTGCACATGCTGCGTGTGATGAAAGACAAGGCTCATATGTTAACTTTTTGTAAAGTATAGGCTACTATAGCATATAACTCTATTGTTTTTTTACGTATGATATCGCATTCATTTGCATACATGTTTTGTAAGCTGTATGAAAGTCTCAGTTTGGTACAGAGTTAACATTATGCAAAAATCAAGAAAAACTTTGGATTAGTTTGATTCGCAGAAAAGCACATTTGCCGTGATCGGCTGTAAAAATCTATAAAACAATATGTTTTAATCATTTAACTGATACCATGAATCGGTTAAAAACGCATTCTTTCTGTTAACGGTTAATCAGCTATTTTGAGCATCCCTAATTCTGACAGTATTATAACCTTAAATAATAATATCATAGTTTAATGGTATTGTGATTACTGCTCTAAAATATATTCTTTTTTTAAATGTCTGGGTAAAAAACTAAAACTTGTTTCCCCTTTGAACAGAATATATTTTGTTTTGAGAAAAATGTATAATATTTTAGTAAACATGTCAGGCTGAATATGTTGCAGTAAACATGCCAGGCTTAATGTTTCAAACACAGATTTTTTTTACAATTTAAAACGACATCTTTGAGTATGTTTTCTGTTGGAGATACTGTTGTCCTAAAAAACAAAAAAACTTAACATTTTTTTTACATATATCGTTAGAACGGTATTACAGAAAACTTGCCAAACCATGGTATACCTTAAAAACGGTTATCGTCCCATGCCTACTTGCCAGTGATTTAACTGATCAAAAGTGACAGGAAATATGTTTATAATGTTTGAAAATTACCATTCTTTTGAACATTCTTCTTAGTATAGAAACCTGAAAAAAATGGTTCCCACAAAATTATTATGCAGCTTTAATGGTTTTAAACAATTATAATGAAAATATATATATTTTTTGTTATTATTAAAACATGCCCTTTTTTATTAAATAGATTATTAAAAACATAGTTTAAATCCCAAATAGTACAGAAAAAAATTTATTTTAGGATTCTATCAGTATTATCTATCAGCTTAATTGACATTGCAACCCAAAGCTAATTTCACTTTGTCTGGAGAATCTTGGATGAATTGCAGGCCATTTTCTTTAGTTTTAGGTTGTTAAAGGATCAGCTAAAGCATAGAAAAAACTTGCTTTTAGAGACAGTCTTGTTAAACCTTTGGAAGGCAGGGCTTATGCAGCATCTCCACGAACACACACACAGAGTGCGTGCGAGAGAGAGTAGATAGTGGAGGTAAAAAAGACAAGACGTGAACCCACTTAATCGTGTTTAGAAACTACAGTCAGTTAGAATAAACAAGTCGCAATTGACTTGGTTTCAAAGCCACAGTCTTCAGCTCCGGTGTGGGAACATTTTGGCTTTAAGCCGAATGAGAAAGTAGAGTTCACTAATGCCGAGTACAGACTGCATGATTTTAGCCCTGATTTTGACTTGCCGACAGGTTTTGAGAAATTGCCGACAAATGCCTGAAATCACAGGCAAATCGGTGCTCGTTTACGTGAGTGACAATCACACAGTATGAACTATCAAGGACGCAATATGACAAAATCGCAGATGAGTCGCACACGCCCGTGAGATATTTGGCATGTTAAATATCTGGATCTGTCGGAGATCTAAATCATGCCGTGTGAATGCGTTTTGATTGAAAATAACATCCGCGATCACCTACAGCCAATAAGAGAGCAGCATTCACTACTACGGGTACCTGCAGGCCAGCGGGAGGTTCGGGGAGATTAAGGTTAAAAACGCTCATTTTCAGTTTACTTGGACTAAAGCAATGGAGGAAAAACTAGTGCAAATTTGACAGGAGCACTGTGTCTGTTTGACGTGTCATCTGATCAATATCACAATTAGGTCGAGAGCAAAAAAAAGTTGAGGAGAGATTGTTAATTCTCTCAAAAGCCAGGGGAGCAACACAAGGTAAAAAGCTAAAGCCTTTTGTTTACATTATGTAGGTTATAACGAAAAATATATTACGTGACCTCGCATTGTTTCCATGTCACTTTTCGTGTTTGTTTGGCTGAGACGTAGTTTGGACAAAGTTGTCTGTGATTCTTTCTATTTTAAAGTCATGCAATGTGAACTCTTCTGTCGCCGATTTATCCCACAGTGTAAACACCGCACTGACAGAAAGCTAGCCCCGATAGTCATGCAGTGTGAAAACATCTGTAACATGACAACTTTGAAAATCATGCAGTCTGAACTCGGCATAACATGAACGAGCCGATATGTCGAATTTGCATCAGAATAGTGGCAATGGAAAAAGGCAGCACAACTAACCTTAAATCACACCTAAAACATAACCACCCTACCCATTTTTTCAACATGGGAACAACTGCAGTTGGTACTGGAGAGGGGTCTTCCAGACAGTTAACTGTAATGGATGTATTTGCCTGCCAGTGCAAATATAAACGTGACCGCATGAAATGACACACACTCACAGACAGGTACTATTCAGGGATGTGCGGTCAGGGGAGGCAGGTGAGGCAGTGCCTCACCTCTCAACATCCTCGCCTGCCATCATGGGATGTATACTAATGATAAAATAAATGTTTGTCCAATGGTCTGTGCTATAAATGCAATTTCTGTATGATTCAAATGATTTAAATCCTTTTATTAATCAAAATCGCTGTATTTTGCGTATCTCCTGTTCAGTTACAGCGTAGGAAACGAGGTGAGGCAGCCCCGAGCTGTTCCTCACTTCGGATTGCGCAATCCCCTGCACACTGGCTTGAGCAAGCGCCTTGAGCAAGCCACCAATGTAATGCTTTATTAAAATGTTTTTATACATTGTAGAACTTTTTTTATTATATGCCCTCATTTTGTATAGCATAGGTATGGTATTTCACGTATGTCTATCACTTATTTAGTGTTAGGATCTGACAAAGCAGCATTGAAAAGACATGAGGTAAGGCAGGCAGTAGGTCTGCCACAATGAAGGGGGCGCTCGTGAACTCAGTTATTTTTGTTCTGTGGTTCTTCTACGCAGTAAAGCTCAGTAGGAGTCCATTATTTTATGTTTTGCTTTGACTCAAAAATCGTGGATGTAACGTTAATATCTCAGCTAAAAAAAATTCTCAAAATTGGACTTTTATTCAAAACGTGAATAAAAAATACACAACCAATGCGGGAGCTAAAGGGCGTGCTTCAAAGGACAGGACGGGAGAACTCGATCGTTCCAAAGTAATTCAAGTCTTTCAAGACAATTTAAAGTAAAGGTAAGACCAGTGTGCAGAACCTGTGTGTATGCATATGCTCGGGCGTGCGTGTTTGAGCAAGAGAGAGAGTGCACATCTGCCATAATGCTGTGTCGATTGTTATAGACTGTCTGTAGCCTCCACCTTGCTGTTTTTAGGAGGCATATTGAATCGCTATCCATTTTACATTCTTCATTTGCAAAATATGTACCTGCCATTTGTATAGAAAGAATGCTAATATGATATTTGAAACACAATCGGTAGTTGCCAAATATATTGGGTGCATGTAAATATGACACTGAAAGAGTCGTGCCTCACCCTCCACAAACCACACCGCACGTCACTGGTACTATTATATAGCTAAAAATATGTAGCCGTTAAACACACTCGAAAAACCAGCATTTTAAAAAAGTATGCTGCAAACATTTCACAAACTGCCTGATTAATAAAAAAATGGCACCTGAGATGGATTAAAAGTCTACTTTTGACATACACTTTTTTTGTTTACATCTATTTATTATTACTTATTTGTTATTTTTATGTTTCAATTTCAAACCTAAATATATAAAAAATAAAATGTTCTTTGAAACTGTGTACATAAGTTATTACGCTATTATTACAGTATTATGTTGTATATTAGTGATATAAGTTATAAAGTGGCAAAAGGTGCGTTCGACTTCATGTAGCGCTGCGCAGATCGATCGAAATCTGTCTTAAAGCGGTGCATGCCGGTTAGAAATTTTGGCCGGATTGATGCTGCGCCGACATCATGTGACTCACATGTGGCATCAAAGTACCGCGACATCGCTCCGAGATCAGATGACTGACTCAGCCTGCGCAGCATCTGAAGAGGGCCTGCTGGAGCTAAGATGACGACACCAATATAACACGATTGGCCGAGTTCACCGCATGACAACAACCATGTGTGTTTCACGTTTATTATTGGACAAATTCCGTCTCACAAATTTCAAAACAAACAATTAACTCTTCATACCATATCTATCTTGTACACATGATACACATGAAGACTACTAATATTTTACTGCAGTACCATCTTTTGTTAAATAATTTGTTCATAGATTGTTTGCATAGGTTTATTCTGCCTTTTTTATACAGACTACTGTATTCAGCTACATAAACGATTTAAATTATATATTTTAGTAAATAATCTAAATATTAACTCAAATAACTTTTACAGACTTGTAATAAAATAATTATCATCATTAACCCTGATGATTTCTTAGCAAATTAAGTTATATAAAAATATGTAATATAAAAATATATGATTCTAAAATATTTTATTTCCTGTCAAGCTATTTATGCAAAAAATGTACATTGATGTACCTGCTCTTTCTGGGAAATGTCTACTTAAAGTGTAGCTCATTTATTTTGGTCATTTTGTTCAATCTTTTTGGATTAAAGTGCTTTTTTAAAAATGCTTTCATTATCCAAAATAATCCTATTCGTGGGTATTTATTTCCTTTTTATGTGCTCTCTGGTTTCCCCCTTATTTCTCATGCGTTTGTTATGTAGGCTACTTAAATTTAATTCATAATTCCCTTATTGTTTAAAAATTAACTATAGTTTGTAGAGACTGTATTTTGTTTTATTTGTACTGTGAATCTTTTGTTGTTATTTCAATAAATAAATGATCACGCCATGTGATCGGTCATCATGACTGCAGCAACTTTGAGCCCCCGAAGTGTCCGGCTTGACGGCTCCGTTTTCAACTCGGCTAATCTCGTTGATCACCGGCTGCAGCTGTGCTTTATGTCGATTGCACCTAAAGTTATCGTTTATTGCAATTAATTTGGGTGCAATATATCGTCCAACAAAAAACAGATATCGTGACAGCCCTATGTAGCTCTGTGGCATGATGCTTTTTGAACTGGATTTGAGATTTTAATTAATTCACATTATTTAGGAAATGTCTATTTGGGACACTTTTGAAAGAGAAATGATTGTTGAGTTGGTCTTATTCTTGTATTACAGGGGCTCTTTGAACCCTTGGACTTAAGCATTGCTGCAAGGCATTTCATTAGTGCAAGGGTCAGAGAGTATGACCTCACTGTCTTCTTTTGAGAACAATTAACCATTTATATCTGAGTAGATGCAGCTTAGCCAATCGTAAGTTTTAATGAACCAGAAAAAGTGTCAGATTTTCAATTGGAAATCAAAATTTTATACATTATAGGTACTTCATAAGTTGTTGATTAGAGTTTGCAGGTTAGATTTACTGTGGTTTACCCAATAAAGAAAGACAGGTCATTATTTAATTGTTTTAGTGTTGTATACCAAAGCTTGGTGATTAATCAGAATGATATTGCAAAAACAATTGAGTAAAGTTGCAGTTGTCATCCACATCTTGTCAGGGAAGTAGGGTTGTGTAATCAGCAGTAAATTTCCTCCAAAGGCTAGAGGGAGCTCTCGTGCAAATACCCATGAAGAAGAAATCCTGGAAGTCCCCATAGCATTAAACAGAAGATTTAACTTTAATTGATTTAATGTGTCTTATAAACACAGCTATGGAATTATCTCACAGAAATGCTCAACCTAAGTTATGAAGCGAGTTTGGAGTACAAAAATTGTATAATATGTAAAATTAATAATTGAAAAATTGCTGTTTGTTTACTTACACTCAGACCATTCATGACTTTTTCCTTCAGTTAAAGAGTAAAGACAGCTGAAATCAGAGTTTTTGGTGGTTCATAATAGAAGACAAGTAAGTTATCAACAGCACTTTTACATGGCTCTCTGGAATACTTGATTCTGATTGATCAGTCACAATATTCCAAGGTATGTTATTCCCAGATAACAACCACTGAATCCAATAACACAAGCTCATCTGGGTATTTTGAATCCTCTTAACCATAAGTAAATATGTTCACATTATATTTTATGCTTATCTGTCACGTTTTAATTTGTCAGCTTTGCGTTTTATTGAAGAATAAATAAACTATTAAGGCTTAGAACAATGGTGTTATCATAAGGCCTGACACATGGTTATTAATAACACTTTATAAGCCACAACGTTTTACCCCTTAGCATTCCAGTGTCCTGAGACAAGTTACAGGAGTCCAGGAATGCTAATGGGTTAATAAGCCTTTTTAAGGCTCTATAAGCCTATAGTAGGGCTGCACAGTATATAGTTTCAGCATCAATATCACAGTGTGCACATTTGCAAAAGTCACAACAGTCTGCAATGTTGAATTGGGAATATATAGTTTAGGATTACATGTATTATGTTGGAATAATAGCTTCGGTTGGGTCAGCTTGCATGTTCTCCCTGCAATCGTGTGGGTTTACTCCGGGTGCTCCGGTTTCCCCCACAGTCCAAAGACATGTGGTACAGCTGAATTAGGGAAGCTAAATTGTCCGTAGTGTATGAGTGTGAATGAGTCTGTATGAATGTTTCCCAAAGATGGGTTGCAGCTGGAAGGGCATCCGCTGCGTAAAATATGTGCTGGATAAGTTGGCGATTGATTCCGCTGTGGCAACCCCGGATTAATAAAGGGACTAAGCCAAAAATGAATTAATGAATGAATGAATATTGGAATTATATAGGCACAGTTAAAAAATACTTGAGATTTGTGGAGTTACTGCAGAGTTTGACCATAATGGAGTAAAAGTTTATCATTTGCCTTCGTTTTTAAGCCTAAGAGAGTTAAAAAAAAATTCGGACACAATCAATTTTACTTGAGATTTCCCTACCAGGTTTTTTTGCCCCCGAGTTCGAATAATTTTCAATTTAAGTATCTACTGATACCGAAACCTGATCCGATACTTCTAAAGTACATAAAAAAGAACAAAGAAGAGCAAAGAAACAGATACAGGATGTTTCTTATTTTTATTTATTTTATTTTATTTTATTTTTATTTTATTTATTTATTTTAACATTCAACAACTCTGTTCAAGCTACAACACAAGAGTGCTCTGTTAACAATCACCTAATAAATAAATTCTTGCAATCCCAAGTTTGCATATCTCACTGTTTGCTATGGCAATGTTGTCCTCATCAACTTTATAATCTTCAGATCACAGACATACTCGGGTTGTTACTAGATTAGATACCGTTGCGGCCGGAAGTTAACGTGAGTTATTTATATTATTTATTAAATTTCACATGAATTGTATTTTATTAACGTCTACCCCTACCCCAACCCTAAAACCAACCGTCACAGTAATGTAAAAACAGTAGTTGTATAGAGTATTATGTAAATTACCCATAAACGTCTACCCCTACCTAAACCCAACAATTGCATTTAGCTATGCTTGTAATGTGTTTATTACATCTTATGCATGATTTGTTCCCCTACAGAGTCATGCCAGTCAATTGAAAATCAATAAACCAAATAGAGCTATTCAAGTCATCTGGTGAAATTGTTTATATTGCAATTTATTTAGCAGAAAAACTAAATATCGCAATATCAGATTTTTCAGATTTTAGCCTCTAAACCTTTAAGCTTTTAAAGGTTCAAGACAACCTGGAGTATTTTATTTTATTTTATCAAATTTTAATGATTGCAGAAGGCTTTTTTATGAAACTCTCTCGAGGTATTCTGTGTCACCAGGAAAATGTTTTATATGTTTTTTAATCATATATTAACATAAAAAAGCACATCTATCATTTGTTTGTGGTTGTTTTTTTTAATATTGTGCGGCCATAGCCTATAGCCGCTAAACTTTTAAGACAACCTGGAGGATTTTTTTTGATCAGATTTGTGTGTGTTGAGCATCAGTTAGGACAAAGTTAGTACCTCTCAGCTTTAATTGAGGGGAAAACCGGATAATTTTGAGCTTTTATCAGCTAATTTCATCTTCCGGGTTTAAAATAATTTTTGGGGCGGGATCAAAATCTGTGACGTAGCGTGCATCTGCTAGTAAAGTGATGACGCATCGGTTTCTCATTATTCATAGCAGAGTTTTCTTATCCTATGAGAAGACCCTGCTTTTTAATTATTCATGGGAGCATGTGCTTTTCGAAACACAAAGCAGACCTGCCAAGCTATAAGACCCAGTAACTAGATGAGGCGGCGTCCACACACGGAACATTGTTTCCATGCCGTTTGTTGCAGGTTTTCCCCGCGATGCTGTCAGGGCCGATACAGCAAAGCTGTTGGTTTGCATCAAACATTTTTGTCTGGAGAGCTGTACAAGACTTGGAGAATGAGGGACTTTGTCTTTTATCATTTGAGTTTGTTACCATTCAGCCACATCCCCTATATCCGTGCTGCTGTGTTCGCCCATGTTTAAAAATCCTCCAGATTAGGCAGGGTCAATGGTTGAAATAGACAGGGCAAGAGACCTGCTGCACTGCTATCTACTGTGTCTGCATTTAGACCCGGGTATTGAGGAGGGGAGAAGTCCTCCTTATTTATAGTGTTTATATAAACACGATAATCTTTGTGATGATTTAACAAATTGTGGTTATGAAATTACGAATAACATTTGTAGCAGGGCAATAAATCACTTACTGTTTATTTCTTGCATTTTAACTTTGTAAACTATAAAATCATGGGTCTTCTACGGTGGCCGGGAAGTGCAAAACAATATTACAAAGTGTGAAACACTTTTACAAAGCTCGGGACAAATTTACATTTTGAAAAACATTTTTACCTATCATAAAACACAATGACATAGAAAAAACTATTTTACCAAGGACGAACAAATTTACATTTTAGAAAAAAATTTACAAGGGTTTACAAAAATACTTTTACCAGTCCTGAAACAAATTTACAATTACAGATTCTTTTGTGGAAAGGGAATGTACCACACACCGGGAGTGACACGGAGAAAAGTGTTGTTGTCATTGGTGGTGAGAGCTGTTAATTTGTGTTGTGGAGTACATGGCATGAATAAAGTTTATGGTGACAGAATGTGGACTGTGGTCAAGGCATGTTTTGCCCGTTTTGTGGCAAACACATGAGCATCTTAACGCGGTTTTGCTTTACGTGTGATCAGTATTTGGAGTTTATAAAGGACCGGACCAGACGGAAACACTACACATACTGCATCAATGTGTTCAATATTTTTACAAGGGCCACTTGAACGCTTTAATCGTGGACATGATGTCAAGTGTACACAGTGTAAACATCTGCTTGAGGACTCTTAAAAGTAAACTGAACGAAGCCGGTGTTACAGTTTACCTGGTGACCGTGCTAACTGATGACCCTTTCATGATGTAAACTATTCACGTTTGCAGATTGGCAGATTCGTCACTTTTTCACAGTAACAAAACATGCTCATACCAAATAAATATTCTTATTACTTGGTGTCAATGTCATTGTAAACATTGATTTTAATATTTGTGTGGCAGAACACTATATAACCAAAATAATGTAAATAAATGGTTATAATTGACATGTCATCAACGGGATTCGAACCCAAGTCAAAAGGTTCAGCATGAGTATCAAGAGTAGACCTATCTAACTGAGCTATTCAGGACTAGATGTTGAAGCCGGTTTTGACACTTTATCAGTCAACATATGCTGTGCTTTGATTGATTCCATGTACTTGCGTTTACATGTTTTTACAAACTCTCACGCTGATATTTTCTCAGTATAGCTCTAAATGACAAAATGATGTTTTATCGCACTTGGTCAAACCATGATTTTTATAGTACAAAGTCACACAAACTGATATTTTCCGGTATGGTACATTCCGATCACTAGGTTTCGGATGACTGTTACATATGTTATCATATAATCCTGTATGCTTTTTCAGTTATATGCTTCAATAAAAATTTTTTTAAAAAACATTCTGCGTCACTTCCGGTGTGTGGTACATTCCCTTTCCGTAAAGAATCTGTAATTGTAAATTTGTTTCGGGACTGGTAAAAGTGTTTTGAGTCTTGTACATTTTTTTCTAAAATGTAAATTTGTTCGTCCTTGGTAAAATAGTTTTTTCTATGTCATTGTGTTTTATGATAGGTAAAAATGTTTTTCAAAATGTCAATTTGTCTCGAGCTTCGTAAAAGTGTTTCACACTTTGTAATATTGTTTTGCACCTCCTGGCCACCGTAGTCTTCTCATGACTGACAACAGTTGTTCGCTCCTATTTTTCCCCCCTGCTCTGCTGGCCACACCCACTCCTTCCTTTGCTCACAGCGCTCCACGCCCATCATGAAGCATTTTTTGAGAAAATTCTGAGGTAGACTTGAACTGAAAGAGGGGGTTTCATGACCCTTTAAAAAGTTTTATGGCTTTAATTTTCTCAATCATATAAAGCAGTTGGGACATATTCTGCGATACTTTTGCATCTTTAATGCAATCTCTATTCACAAACAGTGATCAGACCTTTTCAAAATATTTGTGCATTTGTGGTAAAAAAAGCATCATCATTCATTATTACCAGAAGTTTGAGTACATTTCTATTACACATTACATCGATTGCAGTAAGACATACAGTATAACATACATTTTAGGGCGAATTTTCATTTCGTTCTGACTTTAAAGCAAATGCAAGAGTTTGATTTGAGCAGAAAATCCCACACTGTTCTTTCTCTGGTGGGGCGCCATCTTGGGAGATCTAGAAAGCCATTAAAAAAGTGCCCTGTATTAGAAGAAATAGGTTGTGGGTCAGAATGTGCTGCATAGGGACTGCTCATCTCCCACTCACATGACACGGCTTTTGAAAGAAATCTGCTGTGAAGGAGAAAGATGGAAATCAAGACCCTTTGATCAGAGCCTGTGAGCTTTCTTTTCAGGCACTTTTTAAAGCTGTTAGAAAAGCAACGCTATTGGATTCCTCACATCAACTGAATACTAGTCCTGTGTTCTAAAGGAATAATTTATGCAAAGTGTTTATTCACTCATGTCATTTTTAGTCCTCTATGACATTCTGTTGTGAAGCGCAAAAGGAGACATTTTGAAAAATGTTCATGATGCTTTATGTAATAGACTGTCATCCTCAAAAACTACATAATGATGCGGTTTTATTGAGGATGATTTGGTTTATTGGTATCTTTCTAAGAGCATAGTGAAGACTACACACATTTTATTGCACTGTCCTGCTTTTAATGATTGCAGAAGGCTTTTTTATGGAATGGACTCACTCGAGATATTCACCAAAGTGTCACCTGGAAAATATTTTTTCACTACGATATCATATTTTAAACTTTAGTTGATGTATAGTGTAGCTGTGTGAACATAAACAACATTTCTGAATGTAATACACTCAAAGTTCAATGCAAAGGGAGACATTGGCTTTTAGAGTAAGCTTAGCAAAGCCTACAGTGAACGAAGTTTGGGGACTACAAAAAAAAAACATCTGGGCTAGTGAGATCACAAGGGTTTCTGGTTACGTGCATTCACCTCGCGCACACACCCTGTGCAGAAAAGGGGCGTGGTCAGAGGCACTGTAATGTTATAGCAGAGAAAGCTAAACTGCCGTCCAAACGCTGCTATTTCCACAGAGCTTGTTCTGTTTCTGTATTTGGGCTTCCAAAGGACACGACACAAAGAAAGAAGTGCTTACAATTTTATTGTAATTATTTTCCAGAGAATAAAAAAAAGATATAGCTAGCATTTGACAAAGGAGAACTTCCAGAATCTCTCTGTTTAGTGCTAAAAACTCCAACCGATGAAGCTGTGGATTGTGAGCCACAACCTGTATTTTTATTTGTTAAAACTGATCTATTACATTCACAGTTTCTAGCGTTAATGGTATGTTGTAGCGAGGACGTAAACAATGATGTAAACAACAGGAAATGCTGTTTGGCACCGTTATCTAATTAGCTACAAATTCATATTTATAAGTCAAACCGCTGTAAACAGCCACAATCTTCAGCAGCTCTACCATGTCTTTCTATGCGGCTGCTTTTAGTGTCTCTCTATGCTTCCGCTTTCCCTGCGTTGAACATCTCAAATAACAAACTCGCAAAAGATATGAGAACGTTTTAATTTACTTACATGTGCTTATTCCGAATATATGTGAAAGACACTTTTCAGATTTTATTTTAGAGAGAAGTGTGAGGCTTAGCTGTGTGCTCTTCATTTTTCTGTCTGATTCAGGCAGCAAATGCTGCTAACAGCTACTCTGACTGACTCTTTACACAGTGCAAAAGCGTGCGCTTGTAGGGGCGTGACGTGGAGCCAATCCACGAATTACAGCACATTGTTAGCTGACCAATCAGAGCCGATTGAGAGCGGGCCTTTCAGAGACACTAGGAAGTATGACAGTCGTTTTCATGTTAGCTGAGTAGCTGCATATAATCAAAGTAAGAAATATAAAAAATAACCTGATTTGCGTCTTATAAACACCAACAAAGGCCTTAAAAATACTGTGTACCACCCCTTTAACAAATTTAGAAAAACAATTATTAGGAAAACAGTAACAAATGCATAAAGATAATACTAGAGAGCACAACAGGGTAGACACACTTATAGTTTAAGAGAAGAAATGAAATTCTCTTATATTTCTACTTCCTTATGATCGTCATTTATTTTGGCTAACATTTCTTCACATGACATTCTCAATCATGAATTCCATTCATAGTTTTAAGTGTAGGGCATTGAATGTCAATGCTACAGTATTATAAAACTTCAGTATTATACGTGCTGCTCTAGTTATACAGTTATAAGGGAAAACTCATCATTTGTAATGTGTAGAATCTTAGTTCAATCACCTAAAGGACATATCCTGGGTGAGAGAGGAATATTAAATCCAAGGCATCAACCTAATTGTCTTAACACAGATTCCTAAAAGGGTTGAATTTTTGTACCCTGCCAAAAAGCATGAAAGTATGTGTCAATCCCGTGTTCACATTTCCAGCATTAATTATCATCTAAACATCCCATTCTAAAAAGTCGAACTGGAGTGTAGTAATACCTGTGAAGTATGTTATACTGTATAAATTTACCTCTTGCTTCTTTGATATATATTTCCACTTTAAGAAAGTGTTTGTGGTTTTTAACTGTATATTTATTAACGAAACATTTTGCCATTAAAATAGCCACTGTTTTTGACATGGCATTAAAATAAATTTATATGACGATGATGCTGAGAGCAAAAGTTAGTTTATGTCAAAAACACTTTTAATTATTTCATTAATCAATGCAGTCATCTGCGTTTTTTATGCATGACATTTACTTTGGCACTAAGCTTTAAATATTTTCTTTTGTTTAAAAGTCATAAAGGTCAAAACTAAGACCATTAAAGGGATAATTCACCCAAAACTGAAAATTTGGTCATCATTTATTCAACCTTCACTTGTCATAAACCTGTTTTAGTTTCTTCTATTGACAGGGTTTCTGCGGGGTCTTAAAAAGTCTTAAAGTCTAAAATTTAAAGATCTAAATTTAAGGCCTTAAATCTTACATTCGCTGTTCTAGGTCTTAAATATTTTTGCACAGGTCTTAATTTTCCGATGTCTATGTAACGCTATATCTAAAGCTCATTTAAATTATTTTTTGTTGTTGTTGCTTAGTTTTCGTGGTGTTGTAGTTCTCCATTTAACTAGTCCAATTGTAATTTGCGGTATCACAACTATAAATGAGGCCGACATGCAATAGCCAATCAGCTCTCTGCTACTGAACACGTGCGCGCGGCGAATGTGACGTCATCGCTGTGTTTGCGGATATTCGCTTTGGGTGCGCGCGACATGGTTTCGGCTGGCGGAGCTCATGTAATGTTTTAAGACTCGAGTGAACAGTTCGCGCAGCGCCGCATTAAATTTGAGTTGAATATGAAACACTTTGAAGAGATTTTGTCTGAAACGGGTATGACTGTACACACATTTTCTTTATGATCCGTCCATGCCTGATCATATATTGTATGTTTTTGTTTTTATTCTTGCCATAATAAAAAATATAATTGTAGAGCAACCCAAGTTCTGTTGCCATTAATATTTAACTGTAATAGGTAGAACTGTTCGCTATGTGAACGAAAGCAAGTGATGCATCATTTAGATTTTCAAAAATTTAGATTTAAGATCTTGAATGGTTATAAAAATCTTTATAATAAATTATAAAAACAATTATCTTGAATGATTAATGGGTCACCGTGATTTAATGATATGACCTAGTTCCGGAAACGTTCTACTTCTCTGTTTATCCATCTGATTTTACTGTCTGTTTTTTTTAGACCGCCCCCTGTTATTTAAAAGAATATCTCAATGGCGAATGCGTCAAGTATAAAAGCCTCGTCCGTTTCGTGAAGTGTGCAATGTGGCACCAAGCGAAAGTATAAATCAGACTTAAGATGTTTGTTTGTTTTTTCTGTAGTTCAATGGTGCATCCAAACCTGTCTTTAGTACTGTTCAGTTTGAATACATTTATTTTACCACTAATTTTGTGATTTTGTATTTTCTGTTTATGTGTATGCGTGTTTTTGATATTGTGATATAGGTCTTAAATTTAATACTTGATAAATCTTTAAAAGGTCTTAAAGTCTTAAATTTGACATTACGATATCTGCAGAAACCCTGGTTGAACACAAAAGAAGATATTTAGAGAAATCCTGGTAACCATTGACTTCCATAGTATTTGTTTTTCTAACTATAGCTGTCAAATGTTTTTAAAATTCTTCAAAATATCTTTTTGTGTGTATTTGTGTGTGTTCGACAGAAAAAAGAGAGACTCGTTAAGGTTTGGAACCATTTGAGAGAGAGTAAATAGTGAGTAACTTTACATGTTGATAGAATTTTCATTTGATGTGAACTATTGCGTTGATGTGTCTTTTACTAAACTTAAATGATTGTCAATTATATTTTTAGTGCCATTATTTCAGCTTGCTCTGCTTAGAGGTGGTTTGTACCATGAAATATCTTTTAATTTTATCTTTTTTGAATTTCCGTCAGTAAAGCCACACACATTCAGATGGACATCTTTAGCCTTTGAGTGTTGCAGATTTGAGACAGTGGCTACGTTTACATGGACATCAGTAATCAAATTATTTGCTTTAACCTGAATGAGACAATAATATGATTAAGGTGTTTACATGAGTTGCTTTTTGAATTTTCCTTCCATGATCTAGTTTACATGTTAGAGCACATAGATTGATTAACGTCATTGCGTCACAGTGCTATCCACATTTCCTCTGGAATTTCATGTCATTTCGGGTGTTTCATTTTTACTGCAGTTTGGCACTTTCACTTTCATTCAGGAACATTTCATGCGTTCCCCATGACAAGCGAGATATTGGATGCGAGTATGAACTGCTGGAAGAGGGTTGTTTTAATGAAATTTCATACCGCATGCCGAATAGGAGAAAAAAAACTTGCATTTTGTGATGCAGGTGTCTGTAGTTCTTCACTGACTTGGTAGTTGCAGAGAAAAGTGTCAAACAGCTGTGTGTCTATAGACTATCCTGTTGCAAAACGCGGCAAAGTCCTTCATGATGGTATAGCGCTGAAAAATAATTCAATATCAATATATATCGCGATAAATTTTTTTTTCAATGATGGTGATATGATTTTTTAACCCATTTCCGGTATTTCGATATAAATTTGCATATATATATTTTATTATATACATAAGGTCTTATACATGTATCACTTGTCACTGAATGATTTTCAGTGCTCAGCCGTCAAAAAAAGCGCGATGTCACCTGCATGATGACGTACATCACAGACACACTGCCAGTGCTCAGCAGCGCACAGTCTTTTACAGTCTATGGCAGCACAGCAGTTAGTTAAGCTCCGTGACCGTCTGCACTGTCTGACCATCTGACTTTAACTGTAGTTCAGCAGTTTTACTTTAACTCACGAACATTTCATTTGTGCACCGTGACAAACTCTGGTATTAGACGCAAATAATGAGTAAGGACTGGTGAGAGTGTTAAGGAACTTAATAACGCACGCCAAATGAGAAGGAAAAAAAAAAAACTTCCGCATTTCGCAGTGTGTGTGCGTCTGTGTGTGCGTCTGTGTGTGCGTCTGTGTGTGCGTCTGTGTGTGCCTCTGCGTGTGCGTGTGCGTGTGCGTGTGCGTGTGCGTGTGCGTGTGCGTGTGCGTGTGCGTGTGCGTGTGCGTGTGCGTGTGCGTGTGTGTGTGTGTGTGTGCGTGTGTGTGTGTGGTCCTTTACTGACAGCCGTCTATGTAGATCTTGTTGGAAAATATGGCAAAGTCCTACGTGACATTAATAGTTTGTCAGTAATGCAACTAATATCTGCATACTCCACGTCTTAATTCCATTTCTGTTTAGTCCAGTTTTAACTTTAGTCGCATTAAGGTAATCAAAAATCGCTGTTTACTTGGTAGACTCTTAATCAGAGTATTGTTTTAATCATATTAAAATCATATTAAAGTATTGTTGGCCATTTAAACATACTCAATGCTTGACACACCGTCAGGGCTCTGTGAACTTGCCTTTGTGAAGCAGCATTTTCTGTATGTACGTACATCAAAAGCAAGTATTAAATCGCTGTTTGGAGCTTATTCAGGCCTACAGTTCAGCATTCATGTTTAACTGAATAAACACAAGTACATCTTATTGAACATCACTTATTTTTATCAACAATTATCATAGTAGAACAGTTTCTCAAGCAGTTTGGGATGCATTTTGGAAACAGGAGATGAGCCCCTGGTCTAATGTGCCACCTGGCTAGATTAATCTATATTTAAAAAATTAATCTTATAAATAATATATATAAATATAATATATATTTTAAATATTATATATAATATAATATATATTTTAAAAGTATCCTTTTTGCAGATTTGAGACATTGAGTTAAAATAAAAATTATTCAAAAACAAAACTAATTAAACACCAACTTACCTAGGGATGCAACGATAAACCGATTTCACTATTAACCGCGCTTTAATTCGTCACAGTTAATTAATGTAAAGGCTTCTCAACTTTATATAATTTATCAAAAATGCCTTTCAGACAGTGGTTCAGCAGCATTTGACTACATTTGTTCTTTTTAAAAGAGAAATATTCAGCTAATATGTAGCTTAGATTAGGGCTGCACAATTAATCAAAAGAAGATTGCGAACTTGATTCGACCCTACACAAGTTCTTAATTATATTTTTAAGGTCAGGAGAGAAGCATAAAGGTGGTTGCACAAGTCTTCAAACTGTTTTATATACATTGCTCAGCAACATGGACACCTCCAAATGGTATCAAGTGTCACAAACTGTATTTATAAGGTATAATTCACCCCAAAATGTCATTTCTGCCGTCATGTAATGACGTATTCGCGGCCGCAAATGAAACTTGAGCTGACACACTGATTGTTTACTACTGAAAAGTTGCAAATAACGTTCAGTTTGTTGCAAACTGAACTCAAAATGACGGCAGTGAAAGTGAAACCGAAAGTGCTCACATTAGTGATGCGCTGATGGCGGTTATATCCGCGGGTGCTTCGGATAATCTGCGGGTCGGTCGGGTAATAAAAAAATACATTATGATTAATTGCGGGTGGGTCGCAGGTCATAGCAGTTGACCAGCAAAAAAGCAGAGAGTGGACTTTGCAGAATGTGAAGATGAGACGCCCAAAATAATGAATGAAGTGCAAGAGTACTGTGCAAACTTTCAGTTAGAGGAGTCATCAGAGGAAAATCTGCTATCATTCTGGGAGAAACAAGATCACTTATTTACACGACTGTAGCGCCTTATAAGGAGAAGCTTTTGCGTTCCTGCAACAAGCAGTGCGCGCAAACTCTTATTTAGTGCAGCCCCAATCCAGGCACAGTAGGCTAGATGCTATTCTGTTTTTGCACAGTGCAAAGAAAAAGGCCAAGTAAACATAACATAGCTGCTGTTTAGGCTGAAGTGGCGCCATTTTTGTTATCTTTTTCCTCTATATGTAAAAGCTAAATCTGCTGTTAATAACGAATTATCCACAGTGACCTATCATCTCGCTTAAAACAAAGAATTAGAATTATTAAAGTGTCGATCAGGTGCGGGTCGGGTGCGTATATATCCTATATACCAGATAATATGATAATATATGTGGGCGGGTGGCGGGTGGATGATTAGAATGAAGGAGCGGATTCGGGTGACATTTCAGCTGATCCGCGCATCTCTAGCGCACATTTAAATGATCATATCGCACACAAAGTGTCAGTATAACCACTGTGGACTATATAATGCTGAATATAATGCAGGAGGGAATCTGATAATGACAAATGTCTCATTTTACCAGTAATTTTTTTTTCTCACAAATGACAAGCAAGTGTCTCAATTCAGCTTTAGAATTATTAATAATTATATTCTGATATCATCACTACTGTCAATTAATAACCAGGATGTATTTAAAGTCATTCCAAGTCTATACAAAATTTTGCATTTTAACCAACAGTACCTACACATAGGCCTAATATTATTGTTGTTTTACTATATGTTTGAGAAATAACAATAATAATACTCATATTAACCGCTATTTTACATCTACAGAATCAAGAGAAAATCGTGATGTTTATTTTAAGCACAAAAAAGTGATTCTCATTTTAGCCAGAATTGTGCAGCACTAGCTTTTATTTACATTAGACAAATACTATTTATTTATTCACTCGTTGTTCTGTCATTTTATTTTAAGTGTAAAATTATTACTTGTGTTTAAATGCCAAAACTTTTTTCCACTTATATTTATATTTCACTTATATATTTTTTATTATTATTTTGTATTATTGTTTTATTCCAATAACACTTTTTAATATAAGAAGTTTTCATGTGATTTTTCTAACCTAGTGGTGTTTTTAAATTAATGAATGCATAATAATCGTGATAACTGTAAAACCGTGATTCTTCCTCAGACTATAATCGTACTATCAAAATCTATAATTATTGCATCCCTAAACTTACCTGGGTAAAAAAACCCAAAGCAGCTTTGTTCAACAGGCCTCTGGTAACTCTAGTTGATTTATATAGTCTTGCATTCCTAAATGCACCTTAGCAACCACAAACCAACTCCACAGCAACCACTCACAGCACCCTAAACTGTATAGTAAAGCAAACCCAAAAAATGTTCAGCAATGCCTCTTTACATGTTCCTCTCACCCATCTATTATGAAATAAACACAGACCTTACACTTAAATAAGGAAGCTTCCACAATGAGGCTCTAAATAAAACCCCAACTTCCTGCATTCCGTTAGCGACTGCGGGGCATGTGGTCTTTTTGAAAACAGTTCTCTGAATGGAGGACGAGTGAAGCGATTCTGGCCCCTCCACAAAGCTCTACGAGACGGAGCTGAGAGGGTCATGCTAGGGCACACGTCTCAGGAACAAGAGGATCTGTCTGTAGAAGAGTGTGAAAATCACAAACCACCTCCTCCTCCGCCTTCCAGGCCTGTTGCTAGGCTACAGAGAGGAAGTGGTGCGTTGTTGTTTTTTTTTTCAGAGTGTGTGCGCGCATTGGCACCCTGTGTCTAGCGTTAAGCGGTGCAAACATACACCAGTCTAGCAGTGACGAATGACTTCCTGATCCTGATTGTACAATAATAACTGTTCCGTTCTCACCACTTCTACAAAGACATGAGTACATGATATACAGTACGGCTGTTATTGGTGGTGTTTGGATTCTCTGCCCTCCAGCAGATACTGTCTTAATTTTCGCAATTGGGGTGTCGAGTGCAGCCAATAGGGGCTGTGATGATGAAACCACACCGCAATGTCTTACTGATGGCATTTTGTGGCTACAGTTACAATGCATTACTACCACAAGCTCTCGGATAGCCATTTACAGTCATTTCAGATATAATAGGAACAGAGCTCAGTGGGCATCTCAGCTGCCAGTGTAGATTAGAAGGGTTCTGTGACCACAAAATGTGTTTATGCTTTAAATATGTGCATCGCACATGGGTTACTAAGTCCCAGTCCCAGTTCTTTTTTTGTACCCCTTCCCCTTGGCCCTTAAAACCGAGTATGAAGGGGAAGGGCTTAAAAATTTACCCCTAAGAACTGGGACAGCACTACAGCACCTGCACACGTCATCATACGTCATTGCAATCTCTTACTTCATATAAGATCAGCAATCGCGATTGCTGTAGTTATTCCAGTTGATTTATTCCTTGGCATTTATCTT
This sequence comes from Danio tinwini, assembly GCA_903798205.1. Lineage (NCBI taxonomy): Eukaryota > Metazoa > Chordata > Actinopteri > Cypriniformes > Danionidae > Danio > Danio tinwini. The sequence continues at coordinate 232,742 of CAIGQZ010032511.1, forward strand.
AAGAGAATTACTGAAGGGATATATTATGTTATCATAACGATCTAATGTGGCAAAAACTGCATTAGCATTATAGTAGACACTGTAAAAAGGTCTTTCCCAGCCACTAGCCTTTTTTGACAGGGTATTCGAGTGTCATCGAGTGTCAGAATGTTGTGGGACTGCTGTACAGGAGTTATTATTAGGAATTATAGGTCGCGAAAATTAGCGGTTTTTATTTTAGCCGCTTTTTTTAATAAAAGCATGACGGTAAAACATGAACGCAGTTATGAATATATTAAAACATGTGTTTGTTTGTTGTAAAAAATCTGTAATAATGACAAAAATACAAATTTGTGGATCTCTTTACTTTCGGGTGTAACTATTCTGCCGCTGTGGCTGGTGTATTCTGTGAAATTTTCTTACCCATTGGTTTTGAGTGTGGTCCTGAAAAATCTTTGTTCGAAAGACTATTTACCCCTTTCCCTTAGCCCTACACCTTCAAGCTAAAGAGAATTGGGACACCCCTACCCCTTCATGGGAATGTGCCAAACGAGGGCAAAAGGGAAGGGCTAAGGGGTAGAATTGGGATTGGGCCTAAATCTGCAAAAAAATAATAAAATAATGTTTTAAAGGTTCTGTTCAGGATAGCATACATCCATGTACTATTCTAAATATAGCTGTGCATGTTTGTGTAGAGTAGGCAAGTATTTGTGATGTAAATCTGCATATTTGAAGTATTGTATATTAAGGCTGGGCAAAAAAATTATCATGATATGTTTCATATCGTTCGATATCAATAATTATATAAAAAAATTAACAATCCATTGAGGTATATTAGAATTTTTTTATTTAACCACTATTTAAATTTACCAACATTACTAAGGCAAATAGTTTTAATAGTCAAAAACTAAAATTATAAAAAAATTGGCTGGGTGATTAAGCAAAATAAGCGAAATGGACATTCATAACCTATAATCGATCAAATTTTCCCAGTTTGATTTATTTATTTTTTTTGTTTATTTTCCCTATCGTGTGTGGGGTCATGCAGCGCAAGCTCTGTGATTGTTCGGTTTAGTAACATTAACACGCATGGGTGGCGCGGAGAGCCCCTGGTTCAGAACACCCGAAAGCGCAGGTTGCCAGATTGACAACATCAATAGCGTGCCTGACTATCAAACCTTAAGGCTGATTTAAGTTGTGTTTTAAATAAAAGCAACGGCACATGATAGAAGGAATATTTTCCATATTAAAAAATGAGTTTTTGTTATCACCAACACCTGAAATTTATATTTTAGAAACAAAATTATCATTAGGATAAATGACAATGGTTACCTCAGGTACACCTCATGTGCTTTGTTCAGTGTTAAATGATAATAAAGTGACTTTGAATGTCATTTTACCATACTACTGAAAGCAGCAGCAGATAGATCACCTCAGATCTTATTGTAACTGTGTAATTGACTGAACAGCCAAAGTGCTTATCACTGCAAATCTCATCAAAGTAGGGTGTTGTTGAACAACGGGGTTACAATTGGCTTGTTTCCACTGACTGGTAAAGTACGGTACGGGTCACCTTTATCAGGCTTGCGTTTTTCCACTGCTAAAAGGGTACCAATGGTACTCTTTTGGTGGGCGTGGTGTACGACAGAAAGTTGCAGTCGACGTCATTTTCGCTCAAGAAAATGTCTAAAGTAAAGCTGTACGCGTCGCTTGCATATCATATGAGAAGCACTTCTCACAAAACAGATGCTTTACACACAAACACTTCTGTATAAATGTTTATTACTAACTTTTCTATGAAAATGAGTTGATTATAGCTGCAGATCAATGACAGTGCGAAATAGCCTACTTTAATGTTTGCAATTATATAAAATAAATAAATGCAACATATATGAACACATACACACCATTACAGTCTCCGATATGTTACCACTTACAGAAAAACAACACACAGCATACATTTAGTCTTTATTTAGGTTCAGAACAAAACGAAATAGAGCCCACAGTCAGTGCAAATCTCTCATGATTAAATGTGTCTTTAATCTTCAGCAGCACGTGTAGCCTCTTGTTAGAAAGTAATTCCATCATTCCGAGTTCATAATAGTACAAAAGGTGATAATAATAGTTAAACATGGCAGTTTGTTACGTTTGCTGAAAAAATAACGTGCTTCTTTTTTTCCAGTTTATCATCAGCTCAAGAAGTTCGTTATTTCAAATATAGACGCGCGGCTTGTGCAAGCAAGAAAGCAAAACCGCTCGCGCTTCAGACTGGCTCATAAAAAACTACAGGACACAGGGTAAAATCTGCTCTTTTTGGCTTTGTGGCTGTTCATCAAGACGGCGACAAGGTTCGTTTGAGCCTGGGTTGAACAAGGCCTGTTATTATTAGTATTTATAATTCCGCTGTAATCTCTCGGCTGTGTATGAAAACATGGCGGCTTCTTTGTTTTCATTCTGGCTTGTTGCGTGAGCGAATGACGTATCTCTGTAAACCAATCAACGTACCGTACCACTCAGTGTAAACAGGCAAAATGTAACCTACTTATGTTTACGTTTGTAATATTTATATTTGGTTATTAATAAACACCAAAAACACCAGTCAAAAACGTACATACCGCACCTTTAAGAAAAAATAGCTTTATTAGCCTGTCACAAGTTTAAGATGTTTTGCAGAATACAAATACCTGTATTATAACCCCCCCACACACACATTTAAACATGATAACTGGAGAGTTTATAATGCAGTGAAATTAAGGTCATGTAACAACAGCTTGAAACCATTTTCGTTGCATATTGCCTCCTGTTTTACATATGGTTTTGCATACGGTTTCTAAAAATAGTGAGCAATATAGGGTATTTATGTGCAGTATGTTAATATCCCATTCTGAGTTGTTGTTATTAATCATTAATATTGCACAGTCGGCACACTTGTGGCTCACTTCCTTATTTCTTATGGCAGTTGGGGACAGTCTTATCTTATACGCCAGTGCTTCAGAAGTTTTCAGTTAATCTCTGTCAGGAAGCCAGATGGTTTTTCCAGTTAGCAGTCAGCCCCAAATCTTCTCATCAAGAAAGATGTGGAGCCTCAGGGCACAAGTCCATCACACATGCACCCTTTTTTTTTGTGTACACACATCTGATTCTCTAATACACAAGAAATCATTTGTTATGAGTAGGCTGTTGTGCTATTTGATTGACTCGTGTATAGATGTATTCAAATTAGCCACTGTTTTTGTTTAAATTCAGGTTTTCAGTTTAGAAGCAAGGGATGAAAAGCAATTATTCAAAGCAACCTAGCAGTAGCATAGTAGTGTGCAAAAATGACTAAGAATATCTAACGAATAATACTTTAGCAACACCCTGGTAACATCCGAACACTAAAGAGCCACTAATACTGTTTTTCACTTGTCCAGTTTGGCACAGCTTGGCTTACTTTGATTCGGTTTTGCTTGGCTCATAGTCCATTGTTGTACTGCTTTTAAGGGTGCTTTTACACTTTGATTGCCTGGTCCGAACCAAAGTTCAATAATCCCACCTTGCCACCTTCTTGGCTGGTTTGTGTTCACACTGTCAATTCAATTCAATAACTGCTTCATTGGCATGACAGATGTTACAAATGTATTGCCAAAGCAGTTCTAAGGTTTACATAAAACGTAACATACATATATAATAAAAAAAATGTAAAAGTAAATAATAGTAGAAGTAAAAAAAATAGAAAAAAAAGAATATATATATATATATATATATATATATATATATATATATATATATAATAATTAAATAAAATATCAACAATACATGTTATTCAATATATCATAGTATTATTCAATATCACATTAATATTCAGCATATTATGTTATTATTCAATACATCATATGCAATATATAATTACTATTCAACATAGCATATTACTCATACAAATCAATACAAAAATAATTATAGATCTGAATAAACTGTACATTTAAAGGTGCAGTGTGTAAGTTTGACACCCAGTGGTTGAACTAGGTATTGCACTCCTGGATCAAAATAGACGCAAATGCGGGATGCCAGATTGAGTACAGGAGCGAGTGATTTAAACCGTGTTCTAAATAAAAGCAACAACATGCGATAGAGGGAATATTTTCCATATTAAAAGGAGTTTTGGTTCTAACCAACACCTCAAAATAATATATTAGAAATGGCTTCTATTTCTCACAGCTGAACAACAGAAACCTATGACAGTGATCACCTCAGGTAAACCTTGTGTGCTTTATTCAGTGCTAAATGCTAACAATGTGAGTTTGAATAGATTCTAAACCTTACCGATTCCTGAGTGAGTGCATATTCTGTGCTTCTGAATGGCTGTATTTACATTTCTGTCATGTTTCGTCTTGTGCAAACAGCCAAACTGTTCATTACTGCGTATCTCGTCACAAAGCGTGTTGTCAGGACACGCAGTTACAATGTAACCTGCTCAGCTAATGTTTACGTTCGTAATATTTATATCATTTGCTAATTAATAACCTCCTGTGGAACTGAATCGGTCTCATTTTGACATCTGATACTGTCTATTTCGCTCTTGGACACATGCTTTCAGAGTCTTTCTGAATGAACGAATGAAATACGCTGTTTTCCAACAAGGCAACCCGGGGTGCTGAATTATAATTGGCTAAACTGGCATTGTGCAGGTTAAATTTACCTAAACAAAGACAGCGTTCCGGCACATAAAAAAAAAAAAAAACATTTTCAAAGCAGAATATCTGACTTAAGCATAGTTTTTCAGTTAAACATGTTTGTTCATTTGGGATGTTTCTTAAATATCTGCACACATATTATGGTATTTTTATGTTTTAGAAGAGTCAAAAACTTACATACAGCACTTTTAACAATCAACATTTTAGGATAAAACAGCAATAAAACAATAATAATCAGTATATTTACATTGATTCATTTATAATAATCTAGGTGCGTGTCGTGTGAGTGTCGTGTGTGTGTCGTGTGTCTTTCAAGCTGCTGTTGTGTGCACAGCTGTTGCTAGGTGACGGCCATGAAAGCAAATGCGCCAAAATGGAATTGTGTACGCAAATCATGGTCATTCTGCTTTCAGGTGGACTTTGGTACAGTTCGTGGGTATATGCATCTAAGTTTAGTGTTCACACTAGCTAAACGTACCGAACTCAGACGATCACGGTGTGGACCAAAAGTGCTAGTGTGAAAACACCCTGAGAGTTTGCGATTATCACTATAGTTGTGCGCCTCTGAAATGCTTTATATATCTTCCTGAAAAACGTTTTGATTCCGGGTTGTCCCATCCACACCTCTACAGCTACCAAAGAGAGAAACATCTGAACCTCTTCTGCTGACCTTAATGATGGCATTTTTATGTGTCCTTGTGGTGGTATAAAATCCTGCAGAGCTCCAACTCTAATCAAACGCAGTTGAACAAGCTAATCAAGGTCTTACTAGGTATACTTGAAACCTTCAGGCAGATGTGATGAGGCAAGTTGCAGCTAAACTCTGCTGGGACACAGACCCTCCAAGACAGATATTGGTGACCCCCGATAGTTGGTTTGGTGTCTTGAGTCGCAAATCTAATGACACTGCTAGTAATGACTCTGTCAGACCAATCAGAGATCAGCAGTGTGAATATGTCACGTTTTGATAACAGCTCACCTCACCTAGGGTGGTGCTCAAAATGTATTGGTTATTGTGGAAAGCAGTGCAAAAGCCCCTAAAGTGAACCAAACTGCACAATAGCATGCAGTGGAAAAGCGCTATTAGATACACATTTGTTAATGCAAATATCTAATCAGCCAATCTAGTAGCAGTGGGTAAGTGTGGTTTAAGCATGTAGATGTGGTCAAGAAGATCTACTGGCGTTCAAACGGAGCATCAGAATGGGAAAAGATTGTGGCATGGTTGTTGGTGGCCAATCTGAGTATTTCAAAAACTGCTGATCTGCTGTCAATTTCACCACAAAACCTTTTTTAGATTTACAGAGAAATGTCTGAAAAAATATAAATATTCAGTGAGGGTCAGTAGCCCCTTTACTCTTAAGCAGACGTACATGGTGCAATTTTTGCTGTTTGAGCTTGTATATGACATTTTGTTCCCTATTAGTAGAAGCTACATGGAAATCTGTGATGTTCCTATGATCGTAGCTTTTACTGTGTGAGAAAATATGAGTGGCTCATGAACACCCAATTATTTTTAAATATTTTTTTTTACGTCTGGGAGCAGTAGGCTTCAGTTTGTGATGATCTGTTGATTTATCTGAAGTTGACCAATCAGGAGGACAAACTCTCTGAACAGCGAGCTTTTTATGATGTGTCATGCATGACAGAGTAGTCAGAGATGATGGTTCACAAAGGACAGCCCTTTATAATTCTCACACACGGAGTGACCAGGCTCACTGGTTTCCTAGTGTTTAAAAAAAGAACCTCTATGTTTTGTGTAGCAAACAATAGTTTGTATCAATGGCTGTTATGAGAGGGATAGAGAGGGGGCTCTGAAAGCTATGTTGCGATTTTGCTTTGGAATTTGCCATGTCATAAATTAATTTTCATGCGATTTTTCACATAAACCACTCGTGGCGTGTGCGTGGACGTACAATCTTCAGACTATCAGAATCTGCACAGCATACACTCAACTTTCCTTACAACAAATGTTAGCAAATTAGGTCTGCATTTAAACCTTGAAAGAGATGAGTTACAGCAGCAGAAGGAGAGCACACCGGTGCCAATCCTGTTAGAATAAAAAACTGAGATAAAAAAACACAAACAAGCTCATCAAAAGTGGACAACGGAAGATTAAAATAGGTTGTCTGGTCTGTGAATCTTGATTTCTGCTGGCCTATAAATGTTCAGAATTTGAGGTCAGAATTTGGAATAATCAACATGAAAACCTGGATCCACCCTCCCTGTGTAATAGTAAGGTGGAGATTTTTTTATTATATTGGCACACTTTGGGTCCCTTGGTACCAACTAAGCATTGTTAGCCTGAACTTGAATTTTGCTGACCACATCTATCCCTTTATAACCAAAGGTACCAGTCTTGCAATGGCTGTTTCCAGTAGGCTAACACAAAGCTCAAATAATCTCAAACTAGTTTCTTGAACATGACCATGAGTTCCCTATACTCAACTGGCGTCCACTATCAGATCTTAATCCAATAGATCTTAATCCACAATTAATATGTGGTGGAATTTGTGTCATATATGTACAGCAACACATTAATATCATACCAGTAATGTTCAAAATCTCTAAAGGAATGTATTGAGCATCTTGTTGAATCAATGCCACAACAAATTAAGGCAGATATGAAGGGAAAAGTGGGTCAAACCCAATAATCAATGGTTGAAACTTTCCCACACAGTGATTTTTCTCAATGACTGTGGTGATTTTATTTTGTCATGTGGTTGTCTCCAGGTTTCTCCGCTCTTTAAAACTTTCCAGTAGCAGTTGAAGTTGTTAATGAGCACTGAAGGGACTTCTGCAACACTCTCTCTCATGTCATTCTCTCTTTCCCACCTTTTTGCAATCTGTCCCTCCTCCTCTCGCCGAAACATCTCCTCTGCTCCGAATCAAAGCAGTGGGAGTGTGTTTGGTGAGGAGATGAAGTGTGCATAATTCATCCTGAAAAGCACACACTGGGTGATTCAGCCGTTCAGATGAAGCCGCTTTTGCTCAGATCTGCTGCGGTGTCTCCTGCTATTGTCCTGAATCAGGAGACCCGCTGTGTGCGCAGATGATCAGTGTCCGCAGCGTCTGTTTTCCTCGTTATGAAATGGAGATCAGGGAAAGTGTAGATCTTAACAGGTAAACAGGAGGGATTTGGGGGAAACCTGGGACCGTGATTCCCATTTCCACATTCCTCTGGTTTCTCCATAACAGCGCTACGATCCAACTTGCGTAATGCTTTATGAGGTTCTTCCAATCCAAACAGAGTTGTCATCTGGTGGCATTGTAACATGCACACACACAAAATGGTTCAGGCCAAGATCATTCACACAGGTTTTTGGGTTTGTTTCAATCGTTCTAGGAAGGGTGTTGCGTAATGAAGCCGCCTGCCAGAGAGGCTTACGTCCACCTTTTCTTCTGTCATAGATAGAGCTCATTGCCACCTGTTTAATAATGATACCCTGATGTTTGTGTGCTGCTGGTGAGTGATATTTCCTCTCTTCTGTCTTTTTCCTCTTCAGGGACGTCATGTCAAGACGGGTCAGCTCGCTGCTATCAAGGTCATGGATGTCACAGGGGTAAGGGCCCATCTTAGCTTCCGGTTTCTGTTCACTTCCTTTTGTGTGTGTTCCGAGACACACAAACATGCATGGGTCAGCCTCAGTGGCATTTGTACCTTATTATTATCATGTTATTTAAAATTACCAAAGGGTGATCTTTCAGGAAAACGTATTTTGAATCATTTATAGAGCACTCATTGAATTGCCATTGAATTGGAAAAACACTGGAGTGCCACTGAGGCTTATTGTGAGACCGTTAAATATTTTGAGTTAAATTTTTTTTTACAAAAAATACAAATAAAAAAGTTATTGTAATCCATTTCAGTAAAGTTTCCACATATGGCTCTACAGCTAATGAAGCAGTGTGTTAAACTCAGTTCCTGGAGGCCCGCAACCCTGCACAGTTTAGTTCCAACCCTGCTTCAACACACTTACCTGTAGGTCTCAAACAAGCCTGAAGGACTCAATTAGTTGGATCAGGTGTGTTTAATTAGGGTTGGAACTAAACTGTGCAGAGCTGCGGCCCTCCAGGAGCTGAGTTTGACACGTGTAATAAAGGGTTAATTCATAAAAGCAAAGTGCCAGGGCTGTAACCAATATTGAAGCACCATATGTGAGATTATATTTGACCATTAAGCTGATTAATGGCATTTTTCATGGCTGATTCGGGTCTCTAGAGTTTCAGAAAGGTCTTATTTCTTATCTCAAATTGTGCAAATATGATGTTAAAGTTTGCAATCTAGAGTCAATATTTTAATGTGAAATCTTACACAACAGGGGCCGTCTTTTTATGACCAATGACAAAAAACTAAATCTATATAAATATAATGCATATAAATAACTTTTTTTTTTTAGCAATTTTTGAAATCCTCATATTTGATAAAGCATTTTGGAATATTATTATTATGTTTTTTTATTTAACTAAAGTGTGATTAAATATGTTTGTCTATTTAAATTTAAATAATAAGTCATATTTTATTAATGTTGTTATAAAATATATTAAAAATATTATTCAAATATATTATTAGTGATGCTAATCATTTTTTTATCATGTGCTCAGTATGTTTATATTTTGGTGGGTTAAAATCTTTTTTTACTTATTGTTATACAGTATGTAAATGCAGTATTATTTACATTGTTTATCTGAGTCTTCCAACCAACCTGACACAGCAACAGGCTTGACCAATTAGATGATGTTGCAGCGTGTATATATGTTCAGTCAACCAATGGCAGTTTCTTTTAATAGACCTAAATTCAAAACTTTTCATTTTCACGTTTCTCGTGGCACATAAATTACACACTTTAATGCAATGTTAAAACATTATTATTATTATTATTATTATTCATTCATTCATTTTTCTTCGGCTTCATCCCTTATTTATCAGAGGTCACCACAGCGGAAGGAATTGCCAACTATTCCGGCATATGATTTACACGGCGGATGCCCTTCCAGCTGGAACCAGTACTGGGAAATACCCACACACTCTCATATACTATTGCCAATTTGGTTTATTTAATTTACCTATACCGCATGTCTTTGGACTGTGGGGAAAACTGGAGCACCCAGAGGAGCCCAAGCGAACACGGGGAGAACATGCAAACTTTACACAGAAATGCCAACTGGCCCCGCCGGCACTCGAACCAGCGACCTTCTTGCTGTGAGGTGACAGTGCTAACCACTGAGCCACTGTGGCGCCATTATTATAATTATTATTAACAATAACAAATAATATTAAATAAAATAAACCCTGTACTGTTAATTATATGGAGTAGACCTTTATAATGAAGAACTCGGATGGCTTCTTGTTTTCTGACAATGACTGCACTATATTTTTCTGGCTCTGTCTGAAGTGTCGTCTGTTTTATTTGACAGGATGAGGAGGAGGAGATCAAAGCTGAGATCAACATGCTGAAAAAATACTCCCACCATCGAAACATCGCCACCTACTATGGTGCCTTCATCAAGAAGAACCCACCTGGCATGGATGACCAGCTATGGGTCAGTCTACATCAGCTGTGGGGAGAGAATCAGGGTTATCTATTTTAGGGTCTAATTGTTAATTGTTTGTGTTTGTAGTGCTGTATAGTGTTAGTAGGGAGGCTACTAACTTTATATTTTTGTTTTGTTGTGTGTTAAATGCAGTGTAGCTTATTTGTAGCATGAAAATGTTATCATAAATTTTATATTTTTGTTTCCCCTGTAAAGGTCCCATGAAGTTCAAGTTTTTGTAGATGTTAGTATCAGTATTGCTAGTTTTTAGGATGTCTATAAGCTAGTGTGCTATAAACCAGTGAGAAAATTCACGTTTAAAAGATATAAAACTGATATAAACATGTAAAGCTTCTAGTTCCGCCTAAATGGATCAATGATTTTCTTCACGTCAACTTAAACTACATCAAATCATAACCAAGTATCTCTAGTATCTGACATGAACCGCCCCCTTCAAGACTCTTCTCATTTGCTTTTCATTTGATGTGCTTGAGCTCAATCACTCTCACTGGCAGAGCTGTGATAAAACAAAACACTATTGGCTGTTTTTTTTAAAAAGGGGAGGAGCTGCACTGTCCAACCCTCTCTTCGTGTTTTGGTTGAAATTACATCAAACATTGAATAAAAATGCATATTTCAAAGCACTTCACTGGACCTTTGCAGATGTTTTTGTTTGTTTTAATTAAATGATTCATAGTTTATTTGTACTAATACATTTATATTTAATCATTTAGCAGATTTTTATCCAAAGCAATTTACAAATCAGAACAATAGAAGTAATTAAAGTAGACAGAATAGCTACATTGTTGGTATTAAATAATTATTATTAAATATAAGGTAAAAAGGCCTTACATTATTGACAAGGAATAAAGCATAGCATAGATTTGAGCATAGATTTCACTATGATATAAAATAACTTTCTAATAATTAGTTTTGTGTGCTTGTCTTAAAGGTTCAAACAACCTGGAGTACTTTTTTTTATTTTTATTTAAACAGATTTGTGTTGAGCATCAGTTAAGATAATGTTAACGCCTGTCAGCTTTAATTGTGGGGAAAACTGGATAATAATTTTGAGCTTTTGTCAGCTAATTTTATCTTCCGGGTTTAAAATAATTTTTTGGGCGGGATCAAAATCGTAGGCGTAGCTTTAAACTGCTAGTGGAGTGACGACGTGTCGGTTTCTCGTTATTCATAGCGTTTTCTTAGAGTTTTCTTATCCTATGCGAAGACCCTACTTCTTAATTATTCATGAGAGCACAAGCCAAGTTGTGAGATCGCGTCCGCGCACATTACGAGTCATACGTGTTTGTTTCCACGATCCATTGGGTTTGTTGCATGTTTTTCCCCATGAAAGCAAAGCTGTTTGTTTGCAGCAAGCATTTTTGTCGGGAGAGCTGTAGGAGCATTGGAGAATGGCGGACTTTGTCTTTTATTAGTTGAGTTAATTTCCATTCAGACACATCGCCTATATCCGTGCTGCTGTGTTCGCCCGTGTTTAAAATCCTCCAGATTACCGGCAGGGTGAATGGTTGAAATAGACAGGACAAGAGACCTGCTCCATTGCTATCCACTGTCTGCATTCAAATCCGGGGATTGAGGAGGAGAGAAGTCCACCTTATTTATAGTGTTTATATAAACACGGTTAGCTTTATAATGATGGTTATTTCTTTGCATTTTTACTTTTGTAAACTATAAAGTAATTGGTCTCCTTACGGTTTGTCTCATTTTGTGAGCCCACTGAAAACAGTTGTTTGCTCCACTCTTTTTTTTTTTTTTTTTCCCCTGCTATGCCGGACACGCCCACTCCTCCCTCTGCACGCAGAGCTCCATGCCCATCTCAGAGCCTTTTTTGAAAAAGATTTGTGAGGAAACGCAGATCCGCCATTTGTGCGTGCACGCACGATCACGTGCACACGAAAGTGACAGCAGTTAAAACAAATGCTCAATTAAAACTTTTTAAAGTCCTGAATCAATATTGGAGTTAGTTTTGCACGCTGGAGGAAGGATGAAGGATAGAAAGAAGGATATTTCTTTTAGACAGGTAATGTTATGTTTTAAAACTCTTTTAGTCAATTGAAGCTTATGTACATTTTGTTGTTACAAATGGTTTATATGCAGGACTTTACATTAACACCTGCCAAATGCGAGTAGATTTCAGCCATGGTGGGTTAGACAGACACTCTCACTAGCCACTTTGGCTGGTTGAAGATCATTTACTTAAAAGCAGGGTTCGACAATAAAGATGGCCCAATATGTGTGTAAATGTCATTTTAGAATCGAGAAGCAGCATGACTGACAAAAATTGCGTTCGCGCATGGAAAAGGAAGCAGATGAATGAGCGGATGATCACTCGCACGCATAGGTGATGTGATGTGTGTGACTGTTTAAAAAGCGTGCGCGCTCCCGTTTCCTGGCGCGAAGCAACGGTGCCATGGCAATATATATTTTTTTATGTAATTGTTTTTTTAAGAAAGGCTTTGTTGAATAAAAAGAGCATGTATACAGCTATATTTAGCATGTTTTGACATATTCTTAACATTTGTGGCTAAGAAATAATTATTTAATTACTTATGGTGTGGTCAGAGATACATTTAGTAAATTCTTAGCGTTGAGCCCTAAAATGTCTTGTGAAGTAAAAACGAATTGCAATGCGACACTATGAGACCACAGCCCATTTGCTCATGCACATATAGGAAAAAAAGTTAAATGAATGAGGAGGCATGTAGACATAACACAAGGTCTAAAATCAAGTAATTTTAGCATGCCAAAGTCAAATTTATGCATATAAAATATATTTTCCCAACAACAAAATTGTGGCTAGTGAAAATGGCGAGTGGCTAGTAATGTTGGATAACTACTAGCCACAGTGGCTGATGATCAAAAAAGTTTGTCAAGCCCTGGTTATATGCACTTCCGGAGAAACATTAGCACAATTCCGCCTAGCCTGCTTTACTGAGGTGAAGTTGGTTCTATATTCACATTGGTTAATTTTTGAACAATGACAACCTGTGACGCGCTCCTTATATTGTTTACCATGCTACTTTGAATATTCGGTCTGAAATAGCATGCAAGTATGGTTTAGTAATAAGTGTAATTCCTGCACCCTGCCGGCCAAGCACCATAGTTGCTTTAGGACAAAGTGCGTGAGAGAGTGAGACCCGCTATCTTTGTATGCATGCATGCATGCATATTATGACAAGTTTTGCTTGCTACACAACTTAAAAACATGCTAGGTATAATAGTTTTTCATTCAGAATTGTAGTATTATAAAGTACTATTAAGTTTTCTAACTGGCAAATTACATGAACTAGTGGGTTGTCTACTGTCATCTTTAAGGTGCTTGTTCATGATTTCAGAAGGCATGGCTTTGGATGGCAGGGGAACGCACTGTGTTTTCAAACATATTATACTAATGGATAGCATTTTGGCAGATCACCTACTGCACCTTTAATCATTACCATGTTTCAGGATTACACCTGGATTAAATTGAACCAACCTTAATTACTTAGTAGCATCAACTTAATTGTGCAATAAAAATTCTGATTAGCTCGTGCACCTACAGAGCTCAAAATAGCTTCCTCGGTGGCAGCGCTTTCTAACAGTTGCTGATTTTTCACTTAGAAACACAGTGTTCACACTCTTGTGCAGAGGTGCAGAGACTTTCTGCTTTCACCACGAGCCTTGGCTTTCTCTTTGCCCATCAACAAAAAGATAAGTGACACGCTGAAGACGTTCATGGGCACCAGAGCCTTTGGTCAGCACAACTGCCCTCCATCGGACATCTTTGTAAGAAGTATTTCCCTTATAGGAGACACAATCCCGCCGACTCTGCATTCATAACTTTGGAGAGTCCTAACGGATCAGCTGAATAGAGCATTCAAAGCCAGTCGGTATTTCAGAAATAACATCATATTCTGCTCATCAATTATATTTATTGACTTATATGGTGCCCTTGGGGTCCCAAATGAGAACAGGGCTCTTTTATGAGACTCCTGGGTGAACGGGTGAAAACAAAGTAGTAAAAAAAACCCCCGCAGATTTTAATAATTTGATCAGGAAGGTTGGTTAAAAAAAAAAAGAAACAGTTTAAAATAATCCTGTCATTAAAACTTGAAGTGAGACAGCGAAGTTGGCCTGGGACAGCAGTGTCATTTGCAGATCTAGTTTCAGCTGAAAAGCGTGAATTCACGTTTTTTTTGTGAGTGTTGAATGTCTAATTTGAATACTGGTTCTGCTTTCTCAATATGTGAACTGCTGCAGCTACAGACTTGAGTATTTGAGATATCGTCGTCAGAATTATAAGGTTCTATCTGAGATTTTTGTCAAAATTGAGTTGTTCGCATATTTTTATTAAATGACAACTTATTTACATTAAGTGCTGTTTTTGTTTAAGTTGTTTACAATTTTAAGACTTTTTATTTAAAAAAAGAAACCTCCATGTCGTTCCATCCCATCCATCCCATCCATCCCATCCATCCATCCATCCATCCATCCATCCATCCATCCATCCATCCCATCCATCCCATCCATCCCATCCATCCCATCCATCCTATCCATCGTCCTATCTCGCTCTATCGTTCTATTTATCATTCTATTCATTGTTCCATCCATCCATCGTTCTATCTATCATTCTATCCATCATTCCATCCATCATTCCATCCATTCATCGTTCTATCTATCGTTCTATCCATCATTCCATCCATTCATCGTTCTATCTATCATTCCATCCATCCATCCATCCTTCTATCTATCGTTCTATCATTCTGTCTACCTATTTTTCTATTGTTCTATCTTCTTTCTATCTATTGTTCTGTTATTCATGTTTATCTATCGATCTTTCTTCTATTCTATTCTTCTCTTGTTCTATTGTCTGTAACGTTCCATCCATCCGTCCGTCCGTCTGTCCGTCCGTCCTATCTATTGGTAGATTAAAAGGAATGATAAACCGATAGAAAAACACAACAAAGTGATAGAACAAAAGATAGATAGAACGATAGACATTCTATCACTCTGTTGTTTCATTGTTCTTTCATCTATCATTCTTTCTATCCAATGTCCATTCTATCCATCTATTGTTTGATCTATCTATTAATCTATCCATCAGTCGGTCCAATGATCTATCGTTTGATCTACCTATAGTTTTATCGTTTTTTATATTTATCGTTCTATTGTTTAATTGTTCTTTGTCTATCATTCTATTGTTCTTTCTGTCTCTTTTTATCATTCTGTCTTTCCGTATCTCTGTCCGACAGTCTGAGTATAAATTAAGCAATATTTATTTTAAACATGTCATTTTTTTCATCTTCAATAACAGTTGTGTCCTTTTTACACGTGACCTCTAAATATAATTAATGCTGCTAAATGTAATGTTTAATCCTGATGTTATCAACTTCTGTTTGCAGTTGGTGATGGAGTTTTGTGGCGCTGGTTCAGTCACGGACCTGATAAAAAACACCAAAGGGAATTCACTGAAGGAGGAGTGGACAGCCTACATCTGCAGAGAGATCCTCAGGGTGAGGGTGTGTGTGTGTGTGTGTGTGTGTGTGTGTGTGTGTGTGTGTGTGTGTGTGTGTGTGTGTGTGTGTGTGTGTGTGTGTGAGACGCCAGTAGACATTATTAGCTTTCAGAAGTGTCATTTCTGAAGTGTGTTCCTTCATTTGACCTTCTCCTGCTGAGTTTAACCTCTTCATCTGGTTTTGATAGGGTTTGACCCACTTGCATCAACATAAGGTCATCCATCGGGATATCAAAGGGCAGAACGTTTTGCTCACAGAAAATGCAGAAGTCAAACTGGGTGAGTACTGAGCGCTAATGTCTGTCTGCAAACAATAAAATAAACAGGAAGTTCAAAAAGAATGTTTACGTAATAAAGATTTGTGATTAAAAGTTACTTTGTGTGTAAAATCCACACATTTTAAGTAGCAAAAATAAAATACAGTATTATTCTTTCTATCCTGCATAGGAGGCTCTCAATTGGGATCATCAAGGTCTTTTTAATATATTTATTTATTTATTTTTATTATTTAACTGGTTGAGAAAGCTTATTCATCAGCCATAAGATTGTATCTCTTTAAATTCTGTAAGAATGCTTTTTAGTTGGATATTTTTTTAAGAGATTAAACAGACAAATAAGCCAAATACAGTTTTATTGTTTTTAGCAAAAATATATTTTAAGATCATCATATAATTGAACTACTGTAACACTTTATAATAACTACACACTATGAATCATTTATTAAAGGGCCATGAAACTTCTTGTTTATAGTTTATTAATCATTTACTTACGCATTATGAATTATCTTTAAAACCATCGACTACTCTTAAATACAAATGATTTGTAAATAATGCAATACTTAATTTAGTAATGAAAAATTAATCACTCAGAAATTATGAAAGTACAATTATAAATGTGCTTTAAAGTCAAGATTAGAGCATTTAACAGCATTTATAAAATGCTTACTAACGTTTATTAATGTAGAGTTATTGCTTAACAAATAATGAATTCACTATATGCTAATGCTTAATAAATGATTCATAGTGTGTAGTTATTATAAAGTGCTACCCATTTTTTTCTTGCTATGAAAATGGCCATAGAAGCTATGATGGCATTAAACGTGAACAAACAAATATCAATTTTGTGATTTAACCTTGTGTATTGTTCAAATTTACTACCCTTTCGTTATGTTCGTGGCTGTTTTTGCTCCGTAGTTTGCCCCGTAGTAGTAATTTAGTAAAAATGACACAGGGTGAGTGCGTTTGTGTGTGTGTGTGTGTGTGTGTGTGTGTGCGTGCGTGCGTGCGTGCGTGCGTGCGTGCGTGCGTGCGTGCGTG
>CAIGQZ010032511.1:262002-281551 GCA_903798205.1 Danio tinwini
TTATGTTATGTTATGTTATGTTATGTTATGTTATGTTATGTTATGTTTATTATGACAGACATATTTAACTTAGATGTTTAAATAAAACATTAAAAACTGCCATAAAATATATAAATATAATAAAATTATATTTATTATAATATTATTGATATTATATGAATATTATTGAT
The DNA here is from genome assembly GCA_903798205.1 of Danio tinwini. NCBI lineage: Eukaryota > Metazoa > Chordata > Actinopteri > Cypriniformes > Danionidae > Danio > Danio tinwini. The sequence continues at coordinate 262,173 of CAIGQZ010032511.1, forward strand.
TTATATTTATTATTGATATATATATAATATTATTATTATATATTATATTAGAATATATCTTTTAATTTTTGTTTGTTTATTTTATTGCTTTTCTTTAAAACATTTTTTCTTTACATTTGAAGTTGTTTATCAAAACATCTTTGTAAAATCTACGTATTTTGCATAATTAACATATAATTATCTTTTATTAGAATTTTTTTTTACATTTAATATTTTTTGTTTATTTATTGCAATTTTTTTTACTATTTAGCTTAAAGTAACTTTACTCAATTCAAAATTGTATTGATTATTTTCCTTTGTTACAACAGTACTCATTAGCAATTAATAAAAATTTCATTCTTTAGAATAAAAATTCCTTTGTCTTAAAGTAACGCATGATTATTCTATGTTTACCTTTCAGACGAGACCGAATATGAGTACAGTGGCAGTGAAGAGGAGGAAGAGGAGCGAGATTTAGGAGAGCCGAGGTGTGTAGAGCTTTTTATACAAGCGTGTAGTTGTGGACTTCCTGACTGACGTGAAGATGATTTAACGTCTGATGATTTAACAGCTCCATCATAAACATCCCTGGTGAGTCGACTCTGAGGCGGGACTTCCTGCGTCTGCAGCTGGCCAATAAGGAGCGCTCTGAAGCCCTGAGGAGACAACAGCTGGAACAGCAGCAGAACGAGGAGCACAAGCGCCAACTACTGGCTGAGAGGCAGAAGCGCATCGAGGAGCAGAAGGAGCAAAGGAGGAGACTGGAGGAGGTGAGAGAAGATTAGAGTATATTAGGGTGATGTAATATGTTTAAGTGAAATATTTTATAACCTAGTGTATTATCATATTCATTCATATAAAAATAAATTCATGATAAATCAGGAAATGTTTTTTATTTATTTGATGACAGATTTGTTTAGATTAGTTGTTTAACACAAAGTAAAAATTTGTGTTTTTTTTTAATGTCTAACTTTAACATTTATTAACATTTTATAAATCTAATTCTTTTATTCTAAAATGTATTTTTGTTTTAAAATATATTATTCTAATATACATATAATACAGTTTTATATTTATTATTTCAGGTTGTTATTAATTGTATTTTTATTGACTTTTTTTTAAATTGACTTTTTTTTGCTTAATAATTTAAAACAGTCATTTATATCTAAAACCTTTTAAAATGTATATGTTTTAATAATATGATAATTTTTTTTATTATTTACTATTTATTATTTATTGTATACATTTATTTTATTTTTAAATAATTTTTTTATGGTTTTTGTTACTTTTAAAATATATATTTTATTTTAATTATACTATATTTTTATATATATTATTGATGTTATTATATAATATACAGTTGATTTATTTGTTAGTTTATTTTATTACTTTATTTAAAAAACATTCTATGCATATGAAGTAGGGCTGCCAAATATATTGCTTCAGCATCGATATCGCAATGTACGCGTGCGCAATAGTCACATCACAAGATACGCAATGTTGAGTTGCATTACAGATGACCAGGAATCCCAGGTCAAAACACATGAGATTTAAGCACAATATAGGGAAAGTTAATTATCTTCATGTGTTTTAATGGCCTGTGATTATGTAAGCATTTTAATAGAGCATAAAGTTTAATAAAGATTCGTTTTATTGAACACTTTATATGATGAAGACCATGCATTGTTCATTTACATTTGATTATTCAATTTCTGTAACAGAGTAATGTTAGACTCTCTCCAGAAAACCATAAATCACTGTCACTTTATTATTTGCTCCATTGTGTTTATGACTGTATTTTCTTTATTATATGTATATAATAAATTACATAAAAATATATTTATACTCACTCCCCTATAAAATCATCCCAGTCAATCTAAAGTCTTTGCAAAAAGAGTTGTTAAGGTCATCTGGTGAAATAATATTGCAATATATTATATTATATATATCTCAATATATATTGCAGAGAAAACTAAATCACAATGTCAAATTTTTCCATTATCGTACAGCCAATTATTATCGAGCATTTTCAATATTTATCAAAACATCTTTGATTATTTATTAATGAAATGTTTTTGCAATGAAAATAGCCTTTGTTGCTGACATGGCATAAAATAAAAGTACATCATCATCATCATCATCATTAAAACGTCATAAAATGAATTTATTTTATATACTTAATCGCATAGTCTTCTTTATATATTTATTTGAATATTTTAGACACATTTTATGTAGTTAGTTATTAATTTTTAAATCTAATAGTTCTTAGCTTTGCTTTGACCCAACACTTGACCAAAGTTGTTTATTAAACATATCTGTAAATACCATTTTATTTCATTAATAATGATACTAAAAAAGTGCAAAATTATTAGCAAATCAACATAATTAATATAATGTGAGCCCAATGGATGAAGTTTGTCCTTAAATCACACAACCTCTGACATAAAACGCTTAAGTAGCTATATAAGTAGCTTCCGCTCTATCATGCATCAGCGTATGCTCGGTTGCCTTTAGCATTGTTTTTCATTGCAATCCTCACAGAATGAACAGACTATACTGTACTCTATTTTGTTTGTGCAATGGCTCGTGGGATGACTGACTTTTCAATGTGCCCGAGAGACACTGAGCGACGATCAATCCACAGGAAGGTTATGCAACATCTCGGGAATTCTTCAAACGGTAGACAAAGAGAGACGGTGATCACTGAGCCGATAGATAGATTCCTGAGTTATGTGATGTAGAGATTTCTCAGTAGGGGGACCTGTGTGGATGAATCGGGCAGCCCGGCTGGGCGTAGACCCCTCATTCAGCACATCTGTCTCCCGCTGCTCTGCTATCGTTTCTGCACAGCTCCTGTTAGCAGCTCATGCTGTGGAAAGACCATACAGCATTTCTGCCTGCTCCAAATGCACCATCTTTTCCGGCACCACTTAGTGGTCATGGAGGGAACTGCATGGGCCAGTGTGTAAATCTGGGCTGAGCGATTGGGCAGCTGTGAGATTTATTTGTAGAAATCGGAGGGTCATTAATTAGTGGTTCAAAACTGACCCCATATCAACAATTTAATTGATTAGATTGTTTGTCAAATTTTCACCAAAATTTGCAGACTTTCTTCAGATGCTCCAGGCTAAAAAGGGCTTTTGATAGATTTAGCTGATATCAAATGCACACATATTGACGAAGAGCTCGCCTTGTGGATGTGAGGTTGTATCGCCTCAACACTTTATTAAATTAAGACCAAGGCTGCATCCGAAATGGCCTACTACTGGTGTAGGTACTACATTTGAATTTCTATTTACTACATGACTGTTAGAAAAGTACATTCTGTATAGTATGAATGTGAGCAGTATGAATGGAGCTCAGACGTACTACATCCACCGTTTGTCATTATCACGTGAGCCAACCCCGGTCAGTTGCGTCGCTTCACTCCTATTCATGAATTCTCTGACATGACATCATGGCATAGCATAGCGTCCATCCGATGCGCACTTTAGAATCTTGCCGGAAGTAGTAGGTCATCCTGAAGCACTACTTGCTTGGCAAACTGTATTAACTGTATATTTTATTATATATTTTATATACTATATATATATATATATTATTTTTTGCTATATATTTTACTACGTACTATATAGTATGCAATTTCGGACGCAGCTCCAAGTTTGGAGTTGGTTATGAAAATCATGACCCAAGGTTACCTGCACAGTTTTGATATAGTGCCACAAGTGTTCTGGAGGTATGAAAAAGGTGTAGTTTTGCTTTAGCTGCAAATCACAAGGCTGGTCTCTAATCTGGTCTTAATCTAAATAAGACAATAATATATTTAAGGTGTTTACATGAGTTGCTTTTTGAATGTTCCTTTCATGTTTTAGTTTTATAATACATAGTTTGATTGTCATTACGTCACCATTCGGCAACCATTCAAATCTTTAAAGAATATTACTGCTGTTTATATACAGTTGAAGCCAGAATTATTAGTCCTTCTAAATAATTTTTTCTGCAAATTCTGCTTGACGGAAATTCTTTTTTAACACATTTCTAAGCATAATAGTTTTAATAACTAATTTCTAATAACTGATTTCTTGTGTCTTTGGCTTCATTCATTCATTTTCTTTTTGGCCTTTATTAATCAGTGGTCGCCACAGCGGAATAACTGGCAACTTATTCAGCATATGTTTTATGCCGTGGATGCCCTTCCAGCCGCAACCCAGCACTGGGAAACACCCATACACTCTTGCATTCACACCCACACATACACTACGGCCAATTTAGTTTATTTAGTTCACCTGTAGCGCATGTCTTTGGACTTTGGGGGAACCCAGAGCACCTGGAGGAAACACATGGGGAGAACATGCAAACTCCACACAGAAATGCCAACTGACCCAGCCGGGGCTCGAACCAGCAACCTTCTTGCTGTGAGGCGGCAGTGTTGCCCACTGTGCCACCGTGTCGCACACCTTCGCCATAATGAGAGTACATACTATTTTACTAAATGCTTCAGCTTAAAGTGCCATTTACAGACTTAACTAGGATAATTAGGTTAGCTAGGCAAGTTAAGGCTGATTTATATATTGATGTATATATTGAATATTTATACTTTTGCCTGGCACCGTTTTGCGGACCTCCGCTTAGTGTGCGCGCACCTCACGAAACGGACGAGGCTTTTATACTTGACTCATTTGCCGTTAAGATATTTTTTTAATGAAAGGGGGCGCTCAAAAGAAATCGACTGTAAAATCAGACGGATAAACATAGAAGTAGGAAGTTTCTGGAACTACGTCATATCATTAATATCATTCAAGATTTTTAAACTAATTACTTTTATTATTTTAATGATTATAATTTTTTTTAAAACCATTCAAGATTTTTTTTAAATCAAACTTTGATGCATCACTTGCTTTTGTTCATATTTCGGACAGTTCTACCTATTAAAGTTTTATTAAAAATATTATTATTATTATTATTAATAATAAAATATTATTATTAAAATATTATTATGATAACAGAACATGGGTTGCTCTACAAATATATTTTTTTATTATGGCAAGAATAAAAGCAAAAAATATACACTTACTAAAAAAATACTGATGTTTTGTTTTGAAATAGCCCACTCTACAATTCAACATTACTGTCTGGCTAGTTTGTGTCCTCTACTTATATGCTAAAAAAGCAATAATGGTCCAACATTCCTGACCATTATTACCAATAAAGCTCAGAAAAATAGGGCATCGGTAGTATATTGTAAACCGATAGGTTCAAATATTCTTTTCCATTTATCAAAGAAATAATTTGTTACTTAATTTTAGTATTGTATATTTTAAATTGTTTAAAATTCAAAATTGTTATATATACATCAATATAAACCCTATAAATGGTGGAAAAGCATGTTTTGTATTGTGTATTAAAACCACCTGGGCGTCTACTTTTGCCATGACCTCCGTTTTTGGCTTTACTAAACTTATCACTCAAGTTTTTCAAAACTTTTTTTACAAAAACTTGCAGTTTTTAGCCAAGAATTATTGGCCATCTAGTTCTCCCTTTGATCACGCATGGGCGAATCATAAAGATGTATTTACCAGCGTACCAAGATCTCTTTAAAGTAATTCATATTCAACTCAAATGAAACTGTTCACTCAAGTCTCAAAAAATGTTGTGCTCTTCGCCAGCCGAAAGCATGGCGCAAGCATCCAAAGCGAACCTCCGTAAAACAGTGATGACGTCCCATTCGCCATGCGCACTTAAGCGAACGTGTGAATGCAACAAGTATAAATCAGCCTTTAGGGTTATTAGGCAAGTCATTGTATAACAGTTTGTTCTGTAGAAAATCTGAAAAAAAATATTGCTTAGGAGCGCTAATAATATTGACCTTAAAATTCGTCAAAAAAATTTTAAAACTGCTTTTATTCTTACCGAAATAAAAAGAATAAGACTTTCTTCAGAAGAAAAAATATTATAAGAAATACTGTGAAAAATTACTTGCTCTGTTAAACATCATTTGGGAAATATTTGAAAAAGAAAAGAAATTCACAGGAGGGCTGATAGTTCTGACTTTAACTGTATATGATTTTTCAGTCAACTTGAGTGAAATCAACTTAAAATACCTTGAATAATTCTAAAACGTTAAACAGCAGTAATTGCTGCCTGCGGCTGTATTAAGGACTTGTGTTTGTAATCTTCCAGCAACAGCGGCGGGAGAGAGAGCTCCGCAAACAGCAGGAGAGAGAGCAGAGGAGGCGCTATGAGGAGATGGAGCAGCTGCGGAGAGAGGAGGAGCGTAGGCATGCCGAGAGGGAGCAGGTACATGCATGACCTCAACCAGTTTTTTTGCCCACTTTTATATCAATAGTAAAATAGAAATAGGGCAAGAATTGACAGGAAGACTGTGAATATACATCATTATTCAGACTGTTATATGTTGGTCTATTATTACATACTGACCCATAATCTGCTGTGCAAGAAGAGATAGGAAAGCTTAGCCATGCTAGAAATGTCAGCTGAGCTCATGTGAACAGGAAGGGAAGACGAAGTGATGTGGCAGCTTCACACACTCACACTCTCCACATGCTAACAAACTCCCACTTATTCACCACTACAGAGATGGAGACGAGATGTACTTTGTTAATAAACTGCACATGTACAGAAATGAATAACTTTTTTTAGATACCAGTTGTTTCAGTGTTCAAGCCCTCAAAACTGATTTATTATTATTATTATTATTATTTTATTATTATTTTTTTTATTATTATATATAATGTTATACATTTCACATTTTAAAACATTCTAGATTAGGGATTCTCAACTTTCGCTCAACATCTTTTGGGGCTGATTTCATTCTGTAAGTTTTAAACCAAACCAGAACTAAAATTTTTACAAACTTTTTTTATTTAATTTAATTTAATTTAATTTAATTTTATTTTATTTTATTGTCAAAACATCCTAAATAATGAATTACATAATTTTTTAAATTTTATTCCTTTGTCGAAACATCCTATTTTGTATTTTTTTTTTTTTTACTGGTTTATTTATTTAACTTGTTTTGTTTTCCTGACAAAATGTCTTAAATAATGGATTACAAACTGTTTTTTATTTTATTTTATTTTATTCTCCTGTTGAAACATTCTAAATTATGGATTACAAATTTTTTTTTATTTTATTTTATTTCCCTGTCAAAGCATCCTAAATAATAAATTACCAACTGTTTTATTTGATTTTATTTTATTTTCCTGTCAAAACATTCTAAATAATGGATTACAAACTTATTTTATTTTATTTTTTTATTCCCTTGTCGAAACATCTGATATTATTTTATTTAAAAAAAATTTTATTCTATTTTATTTTCCTGTCAAAACATCCTAAATAATGGATTACAAACTTATTTTATTTTGTTTAAAAATTTTTATTTTGTTTTTACCTTGACGAAACATTCTATTCTATTTTTTTTATTTATTTTTTTATATATATTTTATTTTATGCATTTCCTCCTTTGAAACATCCTAATATAATAGATCCTAACTATTTATTTATTTATTTATTTTTATGCATTTCCTCCTTTGAAACATGTAATGAATCCTAATTATTTATTTTTGTGTAATTATGTGCAATTTGTTTTCCCTTTGAAAAATCTTAAAGTGATGGATCTCAACTGTTGACTTTTAAAAACCGTTTATAAAGCTATAGATTTAAAGCTTTATTAATCCTCTTGTGGCAGTTCATCTAGTCATAGTATGGTGCTTCACATATAACAAAAATGACACACATAAAACAATAAATACCAACACTTAACATCAAGTATACCAACATAAACATAAATAATAACAAACCATTGATCATCTACATTTATTACATAACCCAATTGCTTCATGCACAAAAGTAAAGTTAAAACGATATGTGGAACATCTTATTATTATAAATGTCCTAGTCTAATACACTAAAATTTATTATTATTATAATTATGCATAATTTATTCACAGGTATGCCAGTCATCAGATACGCAGAACCAATTTTAAATGCTTTTAATTTTCCTTATAAATCACGATAGCAGTAAGAACAAGGTAATGGTTATCGCGTCCAATAAAAATTGTATTTATCAATATTTTAATACAGAGTAAATGTAACAATACCAGTACTATTATCTCTCTGTCTATGTCTCTCTATGTAGCCACACATTATTATCATCATCACTATATGTTCACCTCCTTATGGATAACACTCTTTTAATCCTATTGTGTATAATGCAACAGCACTTTGTTCACAACTGTAACTGTCCGCTCATAGTATATCAGACTCTCACATGCCTCGCTCACGTTTCTGAAGCGTTCGCTCCAGTCTGTGACTCACTTCCTCCTGGGAGGGAAATGTTCTGCTGGATGGATGCATATTTAAAGCAGCCTGCCACCCACTATTTCAGATGCAGTTGGACCGCTTGAGCCCAGTTTCAATAGTGAATGAGGACGTCTCGCGGGTCGTGTGCGAGACTGCACAGTGACAAATAAGAATGACTGAGCCAATAATTACTGCTAAGTTTCAGCATTCATGCCAAAGTGTTATAAGTGATTTAGTGGGCTAATTTCAATTTGACACGCCCCTTTAAACACTGCCCTTTAAAGCCAATGTTGAAGCCATTGTAATTAGAGCTGGAGCAGAATAGTAACAGCTGCTAATATTGTTCTGTGAATTTTGCTAATTTTTTTAACAGACTAGAAGCATCTCTAAATACTTTTGATTTGGTTGTTGTTGTTGTTTAAATGACCTCAGAGAGCTCTATAGAGGATATCATATAATATTTCAGGAGTGTACCTTTATAAGGCACTGCGTTTTCTTTGTTCTTTTGAAGCACTTCATTGTGTTGTTGCTATAAACAGTGGAAGTCTACACCGTTATCGCTCAGTCAGAGAGATATAATCAGGAAACCATGATATCCTCATTTCAAAATATGGAAAATATGACTTGCGTATTGGGTATTTTTTATTTCTTTATTTTTTAAAGGTACCTTTTTTTTTTTTTTTTAAATGTTTGTTGCTTATTTAAACTACTTATTTATAATGAGCTGAATCAACGCAATTCTTAAGGGTTTTTTGCAATAATTTAATTGTTTTATGTTAATTAATTAAATCAACTTAATTTTGTAAAACAAAAAAACAATTAAGTTAACTTGATATATTTGTGTTGGCACAACATGACAGAATTGTGTGGAACCCTGCATTTTTTTTACATTGAAGAACAGATTCCTTGCATTTATTTGATCAAAAATACAGTACTGACGATAATTTTGTGAAATTTGACTTTTGCTATTAAAATGAACTAGTTTCTATTCTATTATTTCAGAATAAGTAGGTTTATTTTATTGTATTTTTATTTTATTTTATACATATTTTCCATTTGAAACATTCTAAAATAATGCATCACCATCTCTGTTTTATTTTATGCATTTGTTTTCCCTCTTAAACATCTTAAAATAATGAATCCATACAGTGTTTATTTTTTTAAAAATGTCCTCTGGTACACTAAACTTGATTAATATTATAATTACACTGCAAAAAATGCTTTTCGTACTTAGATTTTTTATTTGGTTTCTAGTCCAAATATCTAAAACTTCTTAAATCAAGAAGAATTTTCTAGACAAGCAAAACATGAAAAAATATGCCAAATTGAAGTGAGATTTTCTTTAAAACAAGCAAAATAATCTGGCAATGGGGTAAGCAAAATAATCTTATGTCAAAAGGAAAAACATGATTATTTTGCTTACCCCATTGGCAGATTATTGTGCTTGTTTTAAGGAAAAACTGACTTAATATTGGCATGTTAGTTCTGAAAACAATACATTATGTTTTGCTTGCAAAGAAAATTTTTGGACTAGAAACTAGATAAAAAATCTAAGTAAGAAAAGCATTTTTTTGCAGTGTAGCAATATTATGTCTTAAAGTACAGATTTCTTAATCTAAAGTACAAATGATAATGTTGTGAAATATTATTACTATTTAAAATAGCTGTTTTTATTCTATTATTACAGAATGCGTAGGTTTTCATTTTATTTTTGTTTGCATTTCCCCATTTGAAACCTTTTAAAATATTTTATAAGAAAATTTCCCAACTCTGTTTTATTTTATGCACTTTTCCCTCTGAAACATCTTAAAATAATGGATCTGAACTGTGTTAGCTTAATGTCTTTCAGTACACTGAAATTGATTAATATTATAATTATTATATCATAATTATGAGACTATTATTAGTCTCAAGTACCGATTTGCTTATTCTAGCTGGGGCTCCATTTATTTAGTCAAAAATACAGTACATATGGTAATGTTGTGAAATATTATTACTATATAAATTAGCTGGTTTCTATTCTATTATTTCAGAATAAGTAGGTTTATTTTATTGTATTTTTATTTTATTTTATGCGTTTTTTCCCTCTTAAACACCATAAAATAATGAATCCATTCTGTTTACTTTTTAAAAATGTCCTCCAGTACACTGAAGTTGATTAATATTATAATTAGCAATATTACTAGTCAGTTAAGTACCGATTTCTTATTCTAACTGAGGCTACATTTATTTGATCAAAAGTAAAGTACATATAGTAATGTTGTGAAATATTACTATTTAAAATAGCTTGTTTCGGTTCTATTATTACAGAATATGTAGGTTTTATTTGATTTTATTCTTTTATTTTAATTTAATTTTTTTAGGTTAGAAACCCTAATACAATGGGATCCCGACTGTGTTGACTTTTTAGCACACTGAAATTAACTAACCCCTAACTCTTTGAACATGGACACGAAAAAGACATGTTCAACTTAAATGAATACTAATCTTCAATGCTTGAAGAAAAAATCCCTATTGACATCCCATGCGTCTCCATGCATTATGCAGCCCATTGTCTGGAAGACGATAAAACCCTTGTGATCAAACTGGTGTCTGTGCTTCACCTATCACTCTGTAACAGAAGAGGTTTTAATCCAAATCAGCATCTAACACTTTTTTCCTGGAGCCAATGTTCCCCTGCAGCAGTCCGGGGTTAATTGCCCTGCTCCAGAAAATTAGGATCAGGGTCCTAAAGTAACTCACAACTCTCTGAACCAATGATCTCTGGGTAGTGAGTATGTGACAAGGCCGCATGGGATCTACGAAGGGCATTAAGTTATTATCAGGGTTTCCTACCTTCCGATTATTTTCTTGTTTAATCTTTAATTCTCTCATTATAAACTCTTGGAGCTCTCTGTCACCTCTTTTTCACCTCTCTCTTCCTCACTTTTGTTCTGCTATGGGGTTAGGAGTATATCCGTCGCCAGTTAGAAGAAGAACAAAGGCAGCTGGAGATTCTTCAACAGCAGCTTCTGCAAGAACAAGCTCTTCTGCTGGTAAACTAACACCTCAAACTCTCTCCTTTAAAACAGGGTGACCAGATTTCTCAGAGTGGAATATGAGACGGGGCAGTGAGAATGCATGCCGAAGTCTAAAGGATTAGCCCAAATGATGTTTAACAGAGCAAGGAATTTTTCACAGTATTTCCTATAATATTCTTTTCTTCTGGAGAAAGTCTTATCTGTTTTATTTTGGCTAGAATAAAATAAGTTTTTATTATTTTTTAAACCATTATAATGTCAATAGCCCCTTTAAGCATTTTTTTTAGATACTGAACAAACTGTTACACAATTATTTGCCTAATAACCCTAACCTGCCTAATTAACCTATTTAAGCCCTTAAATGGCACTTTAAGCTGAATACTAGTGTCTTGAAAATATCGAGTAAAATATTATGTGTTGTCATCATGACAAAGATAAAAGAAATCAGTTATTGGAAATTAGTGATTAAAACTATTATGTTTAGAAATGTGCTGAAACAAATATTCTTTCCGTTAAACAGAAATTGAGGGAAAGAATACACAAGCAGGGCTAATAATTCTGACTTCAACTGTATGTTGTTTGTAATATAAGCCTAGAAGATGTTATTAAATAACCTTTTGCTGCTAACTAACAAATAGTGGATACTAAATTCATTTCCTTAGGTAAATGTAACTTGCAAGATGACTTTTTGGACGTGTTTATGCATTTATTTGAGAAGTGATGCATTTCAGAACGTTATGCTCTTTTAACATGTTTTATCTTATCTTGTTTTATCATGTTATCTTAATATAACTATAGAAAATCATGTCCATTTTCATTTCCTCTGCACTCTGTACTAGGGCTGCACAATATATATTTTTAGCATTGATATAGCAATGTGTGCATCGGCAATAATCTGTAATGTCTAGATAGGATACATGCATACTCTCATCAATACAGCATAATTTTTGTGAAACTGTACAACAATGCTTAATATTTTTACATTACCAGGGTGTCTGTGGGGTCTTAAAAAGTATTAAAAGTTAATAAATCAATTATGAGAAAATTAAGGCCCTTAAAAGGTATTTAAGTCTTAATCCTGTATTTACAAGGTCTTAAATTTTGTTCAAGCGCTGTCCAAAGTGTTTGACTTCAGACAAGCATAAATATATTTATTTTCCTCGATTGGTTTGGACTGGGTGCATCCGGCCAAGCTCCTCTGTCCGGGTGATGTCACGTAATTTGCGACAAATGCGTAAAGGTGATGTGACACTCTCTACATATAGCGAAACTATAGAGCATGGCTATTCAATTGGCGGCCCACAGGCCAAACTTGGCCCGCAAGGCAATTTGTTCTGGCCCTCCAAATAGAGTGACCAAGACATCAAAATTTAGTTCAGTCGAAAAACGGCTGCTATAATCATGAAGTGACATGCGTCTGTTCAATACAGCACGAGCTGCAGTTGAAGGTTGCGCAGAGCGTGAGTCACCTGACATTAAGCGAGTGAGTGGCGCGAGCAGCCGAAAACATTTGGATACTTAAGCTTAAAGGCTTCTCAACGCATCGTTTCTGTTGCACGGAACAAAACTGCTGCAACTAAACAAAGTTATGCCACTGCACGCTAGTTTAAAGTTCCCACTGGATTAATTATAGCAGTGGGCCATTCACATATCGTGTCTTTTCCGCGCGCAAGTTTGTTATTTCCAATATTAGAATATATGCCAATATGCAATGCGCAAGCGGAGCGATGCACTCACGCCTTCCAGATGCACCGAGTAGAACATATCACTCTGTAGCTGTGAAAGTTGTGCATGACTTTCAGTGCAATGTAAACAAAAGATATGTTAGATGAATTAATACAAATTATTAAAATGATTATGTATGTATGAACGCAGATGATAACAACAGTTCATTTAAATACTTACCTAATTTAAAGCTTAAATTTACATTAGACGTGAGAACCGTGAAACCATGATTATTTTTCAGACTATATAATCGTACAGCCAAAATCTATAATTGTTGCATCAATAATTGCTATGCAGTTCAAAACATAACATATGAATGTGTTTGAATGTAGAAGAAGCTTACTTAAGCAATGCACTGCTTTTGATGTGCTTTGAAGTACAACATTTAAATGTTTGTAAAAACATTGTATAATGCAGTGATGTTATGTAGTTTCAAAATACAATATATTAACATTTTAATGTAGAAAAATACAACGTGGGTGTCTTAAAGAGCAAAAATACAACATATGGGCTCTTATATGCTGTTGTGTCATTACTTAAATTGCAAGTCACATCTCTCCAGCCCCTCATTTGGGATACTTTTTATAAACTGGCCCGCATGACAAACTAATTGAATACCCCTGCCATAGAGCAAAACAGACGGCAAAATGGGATAATGCAAGTTTGCGTACTCCTGGTTTGAGAAAGACGAGTTTAAACGGTGGCTGAAACCTGTTGCTGAAAACAACCACGTAATTTATTCTTTCAAGGTTTGAGTCTTCCGAGCTTATCTGAGTTCTATTGCGCGGCCGTGCTCCATTCATTTATTTAACTACAACTGGTTATTAGCAACTGTTTAATAAGTTAAAGGTTTGATACTGGTTAGAACTTGAAGTGGCAACGAGGTCTTACTGAGAAGTTCTTTAAAAAGTCCTAAAAAGGTATTGAAATTAGGATTCCTGCATACGGTATACCCTGATTACTGTGAGGGGTCGGGATGGGGGTAGGCATTAGTAAAATCTAAATTTTTAAATGATTTAATAAATAGAATAATTTTAATAAAGTGAATAATACTCTTTGTTATTACTGTTTTTACATTACTATGATTGTTGGGTTTAGGGTTGAGTTAGGAGTAGACATTAATAAATACAATTAATGCGTAATTTAAATAAATAATATAAATAATTCTCATTAACTTCAGGCTCCAGCTGTATTCCTTCTAGCAACAACCACAATAATCCTGTCACAGAAAATGCAATAATGATTGACTATCCTACAAAAATCATCCTAATCAATCTAAAGTAATGGATCGTTTAAAAATAGTTATTCAGTTTATTTGACGGTTGTATTCATATCACAATATGGTAACACTTTAAAATAAATAAATGTATATCGCAGAGAAACTAAATATCACAATTGTGCAGCCCTACTCTGATGGTGTTAATCCCGCCTTTAACCGCAAATTGATAGATATGAAAATATGATTGGATGGTACTCCGTCTTTCGGATGAGACATTAAACAGAGGTCCTGACTCCCTGTGGTCATTAAAAATCCCATGACACTTCTCGTAAAGAGTAGGGGTGTAACCCTGGTGTCCTGGCCAAATTCCCTCCATCGGCCCATACCCATCATGGCCCCCCTTTCATCCCCAACCACCAAATTGGCTGTATCACTGTCACTCCACTCCACTCCACCAATAGCTGGTGTGTGGTGAGCGCACTGGCGTCATTGTCCTGTGGCTGCCGTTGCATCATCCAGGTGGATGCTGCACACTGGTGGTGGTGTGGAGAGACCCCCTCATAATTGTGAAGCGCTTTGGGTGTATGGCCATACACAATAAATGCGCTATATAAATACACATTACGTACTTACTTTAAAATGTACTGTAACATAATTGGCTATTTATTTTGCTATTTATTATTTATTTTATGTTAAAAAAATCTACTTTTAGCGCCAAAAAATTAAGAGTTTTTTTGGGAAAAGTGAAATAATCATGATTAATTCAAGACTCAAAAATAGATATGCTTCAAAAAACGGGACATCTGGTCACCCTAGCCTTAAATTTCTTCCACTTTCTTTCTTTTCGTCTTATGTCGGTCCTCACAGAGAGTATGGATTGTGTGAATTGATCTAGGGCTTTTGGGAGATCTGTTTGTTATTGCTCCGACTATCACTCGGGCTATCGATGGTATTAGCGTGCAGAGCCATCGGGTTTGAAGACCTTTTCAACTTCTGATAGCCTCCAGTTATTTTTAGGAGCTCAAAAGCCCAAAGCTGTTAGCGTGGTGTGGTGTTTAGGTGGCTTTCTGCTCCATATGTCTGTGAAACCCTGCTCTTCTGTCGTTTGCAGGAATATAAACGCAAGCAGCTGGAGGAGCAGCGTCAGGCCGAGCGGTTGCAGCGGCAGCTCCAGCAAGAGAGGGCTTATCTGGTCTCGCTGCAACAACAGCAGCAAGAGCCACGACCTGCCGACAAAAAACAACTGTATCACTACAAAGACTCGGTCAACCCAAGTGATAAGCCTGCCTGGGCCAAAGAGGTACTGAGAGATCTGGTTAAGGCTTTTGACTTGAATGGTACTACCTAGGGTTGGGTAAATATATAGATTTTATGAGTTTGCAGTTATATTTCAGAAACAATATTGGCAATTATTAATTTTATTGAGTTGTGAGCAATGTCCAATTCATAAATAAATGAATGATTTGGTTGTTTTTAGTTCATTAAAAAGCATATGCTGTGTTGATGTAGGTCGGTTTATAAAACAAATGAGTTTGTTCTGTTTGGTGACTCAAAAGTACTGCATGAACTAAATGACACTTATGATTTGGTTTGTTTTAGGGAGTCAAAATCATAGACTGTAACGTAACCATAGACGTAGTATCCGTGACGTCACCCATAGGTTTCTGAAGAGCGCAAATTAAGCTACAACCAGCACCATTTTGTTTGCGTGTCATCGCACCGACCAACAGTTACCAAAAAAGGGCAAAGATGCGAAGCTACAGATGCCTGCTAGCATTTTGCTTAGACAGGCTTTTCTTAGGGAGAAACGCTTAACACTTCATTACCTGCGACTCGTTTATGTTCTGACCACATGTGCTTGATTGCACACTATATCAGTGTTTAGTCTTTTAAAAACACTGTTGTAATACATTACACATTGTTCTTACATTTTTCTATAGGAGAAAAATTACTTCAAATGTAGTCTGTTAGTAAATGCGAGGCTGTTTATGAAATCCAGGCATAACACTGTATGACAACGTTTCAGATGACTGTTCTATAGCCTACAGCTAATCAGTCTGTCAGATTCTAGAGTGCATTCAAGTATTAAAGAAAATTATAAATAATAAATTACCTTAAGTAAAACAAATACATGGGTGGCGCAGTAGGTAGTGCTGTCGCCTCACAGCAAGAAGGTTGCTGGTTCGAGCCTCGGCTGGTCATTTGGCGTTTCTGTGTGGAGTTTGCATCTTCTCCCTGCGTTCGCGTGGGTTTCCTCCGGGTGCTCCGGTTTCCCCCACAGTCCAAAGACATGCGATACAGGTAAATTGGGTAGACCAAATTGTCCGTAGTGTATGAGTGTGAATGAGTGTGCATGGATGTTTTCCAGAAATGGGTTGCTGCTGGAAGGGCATCCGCTACGTAAAACAAATGCTGGATAGGTTGGCGGTTCATTTCGATGTGGCGACCCCAGATTAATAAAGGGACTAAGCCTAAAAGAAAATGAATGAATTAAAAACAAATACATTTATAGATCTAAGTATATAAGAAGTTCACTCTGGAAAATGGAGGTCATCTTGAATGGAATGGAGGCAACTTCTGATGATTGTAGGAAATAATTCCAAAAGGCAGTTGACTCTGTCAAGCCACATAAAACAACACAAAAATACGATGTATATGCTGAGTTCAGCGGCTAATCAGCCAGAATCAGCTGAGGTAATGAGACCGCAAGCAGCGAGACCTAGCTGTCACTGAAGTGGCCATGCCCTTAATTATACAGACTTAATATAACTTAATATAAATGAAACGGATGAGTTATAAAGAAATTCACCCCTTACAGTTGTCATGAAGGGTTATATTAGCTATATGCATCAAAGCCATTTTTTTGTACCAGGCTGTAAACACTTTTTTTATTAGTTGTAAAATTGGCCATTTTAGCATTGCAGTCAGAAAATATCTGGAGTTGATGGAGCCAGCCCCCAAAGGTGAGTCGATGAATTGCAGTTTCAGTTACTTCCGTATTGGCTTCACGAGGGAGAGCGGGATGTTGCCGCTTGGTCAAAATGAATGACTCTTGAGTTTTTTTTTTGTTTTTTTTTTAGTGATTCAAAAACAATGTATTATTGTGTTTTAATTACTGCTTTTTTTTTTAAATGACTCATTATTTAGTTAATACACTTGTGTTAGTTTAGCCAATTCAGAAAGCAAATTAGTCAGTGAATTGATTATTTTTAGCTAATCAAAACGGAACACTGAAATATAACCAAATGAATCAAAGTAATTTAGCATTCCTGATTTGGTTTTTCAGTTTACAAAATGAATGGTTTTTTTGTGATTCAGAAATATACACTTCATTAATCTGGTCTTCTTTACAAAAAAACTTGTTTCTAATTCATGTAGGTCAGTTTTTAGTGATTTAATGATGTACACGTCGTTAATGGGGATTTATTTGCAAAAAATAAATGACTTGTGATTTGATTCATACACGCTTTAGTATTGCTGATCCATCAAGCAAATGACTCTGAACTAATTATTTTTAGCAAATCCAAATCAAAACTGAGATATAGCCAACTAACTTAGCACTACATCAAGTTGAATCAGGAATCTGTATCAATACCCAGCCCTAATGTTTTCTTGTTTTTTTGGTAGACATTGTGTCAGTTTTCACGTTTGCTCCTGCTAATGACTTCATTTTTGCCTTCCTGCTTATAATTCATCTCACTTTTTCTGTGGATAACTTCCCATTTGTTTCAGAATCCAATGGATGCTTTTTGGTTCACGCTCTCCAAAGCGGCCCTCTTTGCGTCTTTGTTTTTGTGGCTCACTGAATCTGAACGCTTTTATTGTGCTTATCTGAATACAGGTGATGGAGAGAGCTCAGAATAACTCCCCTCGAATCCCTCCCAAGAAGCATCATTCGTTTAACAGTCCAGGAGACAAACGAGTCGGCCAATTCCTTCCTCATGACAAGAACCCCTCTAATCAGCCCACGAGACCCCCTTCCTACCCAGCGTCCTCCCATTCCAGAGAGATGGATCTGGCAGAGCCCCAGCTCAGGATAGTCAGTGGGCCAAACGTTCCTAGAATCCGTGTGTCTTGTGAACCAGATCCATCCCAGCTGGCCAGGATGGTCCAGCAGCACCTTGAGCAAGAGTCCCGAGGCCACAATCGCTCCAGCAAAGGGGCTGAAATTGAGAGAGACTTATACGTCTCAAAGGTCTGCCTCTGCTAGCATGAATCCTTTTGTTTGTCATGATCTAGATGCATCCTGATCTGGTCATGGTGTAGCTACTGATAAAGAATCAATGGGGAAAAACGTCCTACTGGGGCATTTGGATGATCCTTTCTGGAATGCCTTGTCTGTTTTCCTCTCGTTTTCTGGGTGAACGTTTCCAGTTAGTCGGGTGAATTTTCATCAGACAGCTTCAACTCTTGCTGTCGTCCTTTTCTAATTTTTCTTAATCTTCTGTTTGATCTCTATCACCACTTTTCTTCTTACAGAAGGCTGATAAACTAAGGAATCGGGATTGTGGTTTGGATGTATTTGAAATGGAGGTTTGGATATATTTGGCCATGTGTAGCCTTAAATCAGTGGTTCTCAACCTGTCTTACTAAACACTTTGTTTCTGAATGAATCCTTGTAGTCAATGGTTCAATAATTTATTCCTAAAAACATATTGAAACCATATTTTTGAACGATCATTTGAATGAATTCAATGAATCTTAGATAAGAACATGGACAGTAACTTTTTGTCACCTACTGGTGGTTTTTAATTCTGTAGTAGTAGCTTATTTATAGACCATTTTAAAGGATTTAAACAAAAAAATGGTCCCAACATAGTTCCTGTTTTACATTTTTCATTTCTACAACTTCAGAGAATCCAAAAAGAGCCACATATTGATAAATTATGTTATGATAGCTGTTTTAACATTAAGTTATGATTGAATTTCTTCTTGTTACAGTTATGAAATAGCTTGATAACAAGCAGGAAATGTTCATGGGCCAATGACGACATCACATTCAAATGGTCTATATGGCAGATTTGCAGATAAACATTAAATAAAATGACAAATCACACAACACAAATATCTATAAAGTTATTTAAAAATGCATTTACATTTAAATAAATGTATAT
>CAIGQZ010032511.1:297242-328769 GCA_903798205.1 Danio tinwini
TTTTTTTTTTTTTAAGTGTGTCTTGGTAATGTAACTTCTTAACATCTGTTAACGTGCTTCAGGTGCCCCAAAGGACCACTTCCATATCCCCCGCACTGGTGAGGAAAAATTCTCCAGGGAATGGACCAGGCGGATTGGGACCAAGAACCGGAGCACATCTGATTCGAGCCAGGTAAATTATACTTTTCATTTTTTTTACTTTTATCTTCAATTTAAAATAGAGCAAGATGTATTTTATTTTATTTCTTATTTTTACTTTCATTCTTTTAACTGAGGCTGAGGGATATGGCTACAAAATAATGATCCATTTTAAGACTATAATACCTCAATAAAAAAAAACCTGGACCACAAAACCACTCTTAGGTTAAACAGGTACATATGTGGAGAGAGCCTAAAATACTTTGTTTGAGATTTTTCTTTTATGACAAAAATAGTTAGAATTTTAAGTAAGGGTTGTATTAAATGAAGACATTTTTGTAAATTCATTCATTCATTTTCCTTCGGTTTAGTCCATTTTTTTTATCAAGAGTTGCCACAGCAGAATAAACCACCAACTATTGCAGCATATGTTTTACACAGCAGATGCCCTTCCAGCCACTAACCAGTACTAGGAAACACACATACACTCTCACATACACACACACTCGTACACTACGGCCAATTTAGTTCATCCAATTCGCCTATAGTGCATGTCTTTGGACTGTGGGGGAAACTGGAGCACCCGGAGGAAACCTACGTGAACACATGCAAACTCCACACAGAAATGCCAATTGGCCCAGCCAGGACTTGAACGAGCGACCACTGAGCCACTGTGCTGTCATTTTTGTAAATTTCCCACTATAATTGCATATAAACGTAATTTTTTTGTGATGATATTCATTGCTTAGAACTTAATTTAACTTTTTAACTAACATTTTTATACAGCACTTTTCTAGACACTCAAAGCGCTTTTTGGGGGAATATCAAACCCCAATCTCAACCACCACCAGTGTGCAGCAGCTACCTGAATGACGCGATGGCAGCCATATTGTGCCAGACCGCACACCACACACCAGCTGATTGGTGAAGAGGTGACCTGTGATGAAGCCAATTATGGTATGGGGATGGTTAGGAGGCCATGATAGACAGAGGCCAGTGGGCAGATTTGGCCAACCCCTACTCTTTTTAGAAGGACATCTTGGTATTTTTAACGACCACAGAGAGTCGGGACCCCTTGGTTTAAGGCCTCGTTTGAAAGACGACGCTCACTGAGCAGTATAGAGTCCCCGTCACTATACTGGAGCATTGGGACCCACACAGACCACAGGTTGGGCCCTGCTGGTCTCACTAACACCACTTCCAGCAGTAACCCAGCTTTCCCATGTGGTCTCTCATCCAGATACTGACCGGGCACAGCCCTGCTTGGCTTCAGTGGTTGACTATGTGAGAGTTGCAGAGGGCTAACTTCCAGCAGTTTTGTCAAGATTTTCATCAAATATTCAAATATTGTCTTGGCTAAATATTGTCATATAACAAACCATACATCAATGGAAAAACTATTTATTCAGCTTTAAGATGATGTATAAATCTCAATTTCCAAAAACAATTATCCCTTATGAGGTCACGTGTTCGGGATAAAGTACATCCAGGAGTTTGTTATCGTAAAGCCTGCAAAGCGGAGCCGTTTTATATGAATGTGGATGTACGTATATGGTTTTGAACTTATTCACTGACGGTCAAAATGACGAAGTTTCTGGATGAGCCTGCACAATTTAGCGGTTGTTATCTCAGGATAACATACCTTGGAATGTTGCAACTGACCAATCAGAATTGTTATTCCAGACAGCTGTGTAATAAATATATTTTAAATCCTGTCCGAAACATTACATTTGACTAAAAGTCTGCATGAAACAGAAGCCGTGTGCCTTATTTTTTGTATTGTGACGCAGTTCCTAGAGAAATGGACTATTAAATGAGAAAAACGTGGGCGTGGCTTGTTTTATTTTACTGCAAGCTCATTGGATGTAGTAAAGTAGGCATTTCATTCAAAAAGATTGGGAAAAGGGTTTAGGGAGAGTTATTACAACCTAGCAGACACCACCTCACCATTTCTGTTTGTTGTCACAGCACTTTCAAAACTGTTAGTTCAGGCAAATAATCTAACTGTAAACAAACAGGAAGTGCATTTTCAGATTCAATTAAGGATTACAATTTTTTCTTGTTGACATGCACAGATGAGTTGTTCACCACAAAACTAGCAATGTGAGCTAACAAAATTAAATTAAACTTTAATCAATTAAAATGGGAAGATTCTCCAATCCTTTAGCTGTTAATAGTGAGTGAATCAATCTGCTATGGCTGAAATAAAACCTCTGCATCTTCCTTGTATGATCGTGTTTCTGCAGTAACCCAGACCTGCGTATCAACATGGAGCCCGCTCTCCAGAGGACCAGCAGTGGCAGCTCCTCCAGCTCCAGCACACCCAGCTCTCAGGGCGGCTCCAGTGAGAGGAACCGGTTGGGAGGTGAGAGAGACCCTCTGGAATATTCCCTCAGTCTGAGCACAAACACCAGGCCTCTGCACAGACTTCTGACGCTCCGCTTTCTCCACAGGCTCCAGTAAACCTGAGGGATCACCAGCAGTGTCCCAAGAACCCAAGGCCAAAACCCAGGAGGAGAACAGGGAGGTGACCAAACCCAGCCGACCCGCGGTGAGAAACACACTTTACAGAATCCACAGAAATCACCAAACTGTAACACATATTTCTGCTCTCACAGGGTTTGTTTCTGAGACCAGGGTAAACTAAAATGAGAACATCAAACCCTAAAAAAGCTTCTTTTTTTTATATTGCCTGTTTATTTACATTTTTTTCAATAGAACACTAAACAACATTTTAGAGTCCAAAAATCTAATAAAAACATACAGGCAATTTAAGTAATATTGCAGCCAATTTTCAATTTTGGATGAAATATCCCTTTAACTCTATTTTTTATATTTTCACTCTATTCGTAATGTCTCAAAAACTGTTGATATTCTTTTTGAACTCGATGTCTTTGCCGTCAATTAAAGACCTCTTTAAATTTGATATTTGTGGATTTTAATACTTCGACTTCAAAAATGAAATACATTTTATATAAGTGGGCTCATGAGAAATCTGTTTCAGCTTTTCCAAAATCTAATTTTATACAATTAAATACTAATCTAG
Organism: Danio tinwini; assembly: GCA_903798205.1. NCBI lineage: Eukaryota > Metazoa > Chordata > Actinopteri > Cypriniformes > Danionidae > Danio > Danio tinwini. The sequence continues at coordinate 300,427 of CAIGQZ010032511.1, forward strand.
ACAATTATATAATATATAATTATATAAAAATACAATTGTTATTTTTTTCTATTCTATATTTATAGACATTTAAATGGTTATGACTTGAAGTCATTAAATTGGTACATTATTTATTTACAAATATATTTACACAATTTTTTTTACATTTTAGGAACTGCATTAAATGCATTTAAATTTGTTCCTAAAATTCAGATTAACCTAAGGTTATTTGCACACTGAATCTGAAATTTTTATCTATAATTTTTGCATGTTAAAAAATTAATTTGACCATGCATTGTGTATTGTCACACTGTCTCCAAAGCTTTTGTCTATCATAAAATAAATTTGAACTGAGTTCGATAAAAAAATATATATATATATAATTTTTTTTTTTTTTTCTCCCCGCGTCTGAAAAAGCACTTTGAAAGGTGTGTTTTGACAGTTCAGGGCCACTGTATAAGCAAACAGCAAAATACAAAATGCCGTCACTTGAGCCATAGATACCTTTGACAAACACAGTACCAGTGCTTAATTTGTGAATTTCGAGGTCCCAGAACAGATCAGGTTGTTTGGTGCGGTGGATGGTGCAGTGGTGTTGCGGACAAAAATAAAGAGGGTTGGAGAGTCGTGAAAGAAAGTGAAAATGAACAGCGGACAGCTCTTTAACAAGGAGGAGAACTCTCCTTCCTCTCTATGTAGGCTAGTGTTGGATGAATACAATATGTAGCCTATTCCTCTTTCTTTTTCTACTTTGAAGAAGAGAGAGAAGAACAATGTATCACTGCTTGAATTGACTCCAAAATGTTTTGCGTTTTTTCAGAATGGATGCATCGGACTCAAAAACGCATATAAAAATTTCAAACTTCAGTGTGCAAAGACCTTTATTCCTGCATAAAATTATAGAAACATACTTTTTTAAAAATAAAACTGTAAAATAAATCGTGAAGTGACTTTTTCCCTTTTTTTTTAGCAGTATAATATCCATAAATATTAGTTCATGTCACCATTTGCTATGGTGTACATCCATATTTCTAATTTATTAATCAAAAGTGTGCCAGATTCCAGGCCAATCCATTTTAAACAGTTTAATGACATGATTTTGTGTTTGTTTCCACGTTTTGACATCTTAGTGCCCTTTTAAAAGTTATAACCCGTTCAACATTCCCTGTCCACAAGCTCCATTTTCAATGCTCAAAAATCAATGTTATGGGGTCTTTAATTTACCAATTCCAGTCTCATTTAAGCTAACCTGTTCATAACCTTTCCATAACCTCCAGTTAGCATCCTTTTCTAGATATTCGCTCTTGGCACATGGTTAAAAAAATAAATAAATATATATATATATATGTGTGTGTGTGCCGCTTTGTGTTACTAACCATTCTCTCATTTACCATTTTGTCTAATCCGCTCAATTGTTCCTCCACCCGTGGTTCTCTATTGTCGGTTCTCTTTCTCCAGAGTTATAAGAAAGCCGTAGATGAGGTTAGTGACATCTTCTCACTTCATCATTCTCTTTCTGCCCAGTTTTGTGTTTCCTAACGTTCAAGTTGCTCATCTATCTCATCTATTTCTGTCACTCGGCCTTCTCATGTCTTCAATCGTTCTCTCATCAATATTTCACACCATCTGTCATTCCTTAACTTCCCTTCGATCTTTCTGTCTGTCGCTCTCCTTCACAGCTTCAGACGACAAGTCGGTCACCATCATTAGCTGCACATTTCTCCATCGCACTGATTTTTTTTGACAGTTAGTAGTGTCCGTGTTCCTTGACGCAGTATTTTCTTTGTTACCTAGCTGGTTCGGGTGAAGGAAATGGGAGTTTGTTTAATTTTATTGCGAGTTTTGGGGTAGAAACTGTGATTTTTTTTTTTTTTTTTTTCTGCTTATTCAGATGTGGCAAAGTAAGAGTGTTAATTATTTTGGATTTGAATGAAAGAAAGGCAGTGAGAGAAAGAAATACAGAGTGGTTCTTATTCTTAAGGACATTTTTTATGTGTCAATTGCTTGTAATTATTATTTAAACATTGTTGTATTCAAAGCAAGAATGAGACCAATTTTCTGTAGCATTTGTAAAACTAAAACCATTCTTGCTCAATTTTCACATTACGTTTAATTCAAGCAAAACAAGTTTGAAAAAGTTACATTTCTTACCATTAACAACAGTGACTCAAACGCATCAGTTGTTTATAAGGGATTGTGCATGCATTACACTTTATAGAGAATACGCTGATAAAGCATTAAACATACAAAGAGTTCCGATGCAAAACCCTCTAAATCCATCAGACCTCTTGCTTGTAAATGAGCATTTTATTTAATTTAAGGTTAATAATTTATTACCATTTAATTAGGTTCAGAAGTTTCATTTCATAGGTAATGATAAGGTTATTAGCTGGTAAATAAAATAATTTTAAACAATTGTTTGGTTTTTAACAAGGTTTTGCATTAAAAACAGCAAAATCCACTTGTGCTTTTTTTTGCAAAAACCTCTAAATCCACCTATTCAGACAAGACATTGTAATTAGTTAAAAAATCACTAAAGATGCAATTAGAAATTATTTTGCTAAACATAAAACACATTACGCAAACCAACTAAAATTTAAAATACATAAATCTGTCAAGTAGGTGGCGGTTCATTTCACTGTGGTAACCCCTGATGAACCAGGAACTAAGCAGAAGGAAATTGAATGAATAAAATCTGTCAAGTAAGTGCAATTATCAACAACATTAAAATTGACATTAATTGAATCTTAACAATCTGTAGTCATTTCTTATATTTGTGATTTAGATTTAATGTAAGTAGAGCAATATAAACATTTTATAACTATTCTTATACTAACTAATGTGCACTGATCACACTGGGCAGATAATCAGGAGGAATTTTATTTGTATAAAATGTCTTTATTAAGTTTTACAAGGTTTTACAGTAAATCAAACCTCAATACCCTAAACTTACTCCAGACAGGTTTAGGGAAAATAATAAAAATTAAACAATAATCTTTAAAAAATAAATCTAATCAAACACTGATTCACATTCCACAACTTCAGACTTCCAAAGCTTTTTCAATATCTCCATTTTCCAAAATGTTCAAAAACACCTCCCAGATATCACAAAATTCTGAGGATTGTTTTATTGCATATGTGAGCTTTTAAAGAGTCAAACATGTTATTAAGTCCAATAAACTTTTTTCCAACACAAAGCAATACAACGTCTAGCTTGTATTAAACGTAAATCAATCAATTTATTTTTTTTAGTAGTCGAAGCACAATTGTCTTCATACATATTTAATATATATATAATCTAAGACATAAAGCAATTGGAATGGAAATAAATTCAATTGAGACATTATACCATTTTTTTTTTTAAATGTGTTATTCAGTCTAATGCAGGGGTGTCTAAACTCGGTCCTGAAGGGCTGGTGTCCTGCATTTTTTTGTTCCAACCCCAATTAAAACTAAAAAATAAACAAACAAAAAAAAAAACAGCGAATCAAGCTCTTTTTAGGTATACTAGAAACTTTCAGGCAGGTGTGTTGAGGGAAGTTGGAGCTAAACTAAGGACACTGGCCCTCCAGGACAGAGTTTGGACACCCCTGGCCTAATGCATGTTTCTGTAATCATTCCACATTAATAACATCCAAATTGTTTGTAAGACCTGACAGTAAAATGGTAAAATGCCATTTATAGAATCATTCATATGCCTAAATGTCTCAAAAACAAGATAATCGAAAATGTGAAAACTGTAAGAAAGTTGTTGCATTCAACTCAAAGCAGGGAGATTATTATTAAATAGTAGTTAAAATCTTTGGTATGCAATTTGATGCATTCAGATCACTGAAATAACAAACTCTACTTTTCATTTTCTTGTTTGTAGTAGTGTCACATTAAAAATGTACATCTTTAAAGCTTATCTTGCATTATCTGTTTTGTTCACTCCAGATATTCAAGTGTTATGCTATATATATTTAGTAAAACCATACAGAAATCAGTAGGGATGTAATGATGAACCAGTTGAAAATCGATTCAAATATGTGACTATATTCAAATCCATTGAGGTGCCAAACAAATCACTATAAAGTTGGAGTTAATCTGACTGTGTTTAAAACGGATTACCTGTGATTTTCTGTTCATCTTGCCTCTGAATAATACATATTAAAGCATTTTCATAACTATAGCGATATTTTTTAGCACCTCATAGATTTGAATAGTCACATATTTGAATCATTTTCAACTGCACTAGCTTCAATAGCATTGCTTTGTTTACAGCGATAACCTGGTAAACATAAGCGCCACCTGCTGGCAGCGAGCGAATCTGCGTCTCATTCAGCTCGTCTTCAGTGTTTCCTTCACACGTTTCATGACAATATGTTATATAACTAAAGTCAACCCAACCTGTTTTTGCTTTAAATTTCGTAATTATACAGTCTGATATAGATTAAAAACTGCACATGCTGCATGTATACGCCACCTTTGTTTGGATCTTGATTGAAATGCAGTGGTTGCCTTTGATTTTGTACAGACAGAGCACAGGCGAAGCTTTCTTTTATATGAAGAGATAATATTTATTTGTGTAACTCAATCGATATTTTAGAGCAAACAGCGAATCAAATTATTTTGTTTTATTTTAATTTCACATGCAGCGATAGCCTCATAAAAGGACATTGAGGGTGCTGTCACACCGGCTTTGTTCTGAAACAGGGATTACAATTGTTACAATGTTTATTTTTATTCTTGGTGCGGTTCGCTCTTACACTGCAAAGTTTCTAAACGGATCAAAATGGTTCAATGATTCACGTGCGAGTAAACTCTCTCCACATGAGAAATGAGACATTATAAGGCGAAAAGGTGTGCTTTAATTTTGACACCCACAGACATCATCAACAAATACAAATCAGAGACGAAGACTTTCTTATACATAGCCTCATTTTAGTTGTCAAGGATTGTAAAAATCTATCTGCTGAATCAATTAATCTACTAAAAAATATGTTGGCTTGAATTATGCATTAAAAGCTTAAATTATAGAGAGAAATACCAGATGAACAGAGACTGCAGTCAGATCATAAAACAGATCAATGTTAATCTTTCTTTTGAGGTGTCAGTGCACAAATATATAAAACAATAGGCCTAATACAAAATATTATAAGAATAAAATATGGAAAAAATGTCAGATGGTAAATTTTTTCTAACGGATAAACAGCAAACGAGACGTCTAGGTGAGAAAGCACCCTTATTGTATCTCTACAATCTCATTTTTAAAGGGATAGTTCACCCAAAAATATGAACATTCTGTCATTTACTCAACCCTTACTCCAAACCTGTTTAAGTTTCTGTCTTCAGATGAACACAAAAGAAAATATTTTGAAGAATGCTGAAAATCTGAAACCATCGGCTTCCATAGTACTTGACTTTATTATGGAACTTGATGGTTACAGATTTTCAGCTTTCTTCAAAATATCTTCTTAGAAGAAAGACACTCAAAAAAGGTTTATAACTATTTGAGGATGAGTAAAATAGTGAGTAAAAGATCATTTTGGGTGAACTATCACTTTAAACAAACATGAAAAAGCTGAATCATAAATTCAAAATCATAAATCGAGTTCAGTGAATCGTTACATCTCTAGAAACCAGCATCCCATTGTAGAATCAGTGTTTAAATATAAGAGTTCTCTCGCTGACTCCTGGTTTCCCAATTATATTTTCTCTCTCTCCGCCTGCTGGGGCCCTGTGGACAGGAGGAGCTGGTAAGAAAGAACCAGAGAGGAAACTGCTGACCCTACTAACCTCCTGCATGCAGGGCACAGGCCTCAGGAACGACCCCCCGCTCGCCTTCAGTTCTTCAGTGTCCTTGATTTCTCTGACTTGTGCACGTGATGGTTTATACAGTTGTGCATCATTCTCCGAAATGATGGCTGATGTTTTAATCCCCACTTTCAGAGTTATTTTATTAAGCTTACTTTAGTTGCTCATCTGTAATGCTTTGCTTATTCCTTTCTGGAAATCTCTTCGGTGCCATTTATATGACCTAAATGCGCAAAACGAAGGTTGTTGTTTTGGCTCCTACTAACAGGTAAATCACTATCACTGTAGCATATGCTCATCAGAGACTTTAAAGGAACACTATCGCTTTTATTTTTGGAAATAGGCTCATTTTACAACTCCCTTAGAGCTAAACTGTTGAGTTTTACTATATGCTGGTGGGTGCACTTTTAGCTTAGTTTAGCATAGGTCATTTAAAGGAGTTTTACCTGCTGAAAAAAACTGCTGGTTTTAGCTGGTTGACCAGCCTGGTTTTAGAGGGGTTTTGGCCATTTCCAGGCTGGTTTCCAGCCTGATCTTAGCTGGTTAGGCTGGAAAGTGACCAGCCTAAACCAGCTAAAAACAGCCTGGTTTAAGCTAGACAAAGCTGGTTTTGGCTGGTCAAGCTGGTTTTAGTTTGTAAACTTCCAGCCTGACCAGCTAAGACCAGCCTGGAAACGGCCCAAACCCCTCTAAAACTAGGCTGGTCAACCTGCTAAAACCAGCCAACCAGCTTAGGCAGGTTTAAGCTGGATTTTTCAGCAGGGTTACCATTTTTTACCACTTTTAGCTGAGCTTAGCATAGGTCATTTGAAGGAGATTTTACATTTGCTGGTGGGTGCACTTTTAGCCTAACTTAGCATAATTCATGTAAAGGAGTTTTACCATTGCTGGTGGGTGCACTTTTAGCTTAGTTTAGCGTAGGTCATTTGAAGGAGTTTTTACATTTGTTGTTAGATGCACTTTTAGCTTAGCTTAGCATAGTTCATGTGAAGGATTTTTACCATTTGCTGGTGGGTGCACTTTTAGCTTAGCATAGATCATTAAAAGGAAGGAGAGTACAGTCATATCAGCCTAGAAAATTACAACTTTTCATTTTCTGTCGATCTTACTATGCAGTGTGACTACAGAAGTAAAGCTTTAAATGTGAATATTATCAAATCTTTTTTTGAGAGAGTTGCTAATGGTCTAGTCCGATTCAGTGATGCTAAGCTAAAAGTGCTTCCCCCAGATCCAGAGGTTGGCTGAATGGATTCAAAATGGTAAAACTCAACTGTAGGTGACATGTAAAATAAGCCAATTCTCAAAAAGTGTTCCTTTAATGATTAAGTGCTGTTCAGGTTTTGGTGGATACATTTTTTCGCATAAATCAAGCAGAAGGCATGAATGAAGATTCGTTTTGTCTGTCTTTTCTCTCTTAAAGGACCTCACTGCTCTGGCCAAAGAACTGCGTGAGCTGCGAACCAATGAGGAAGCCAACAGGCCACCGAGGAAAGTGACAGAGTATTCCTCTTCCAGTGAGGATTCAGAGAGCAGTGAGGAGGAGGATGGAGAGGGTGGAGCTCATGATGGCACGGTGCCAGTCAGTGATATACCACGCATCATGTGAGTGTGAACCTGATGATTTTCTTGGTGAAGTTTAGCCTGTCAGATATGTTTACTACCGCTCATAAACAATTATTGAATTTTATGATGTTTAGATTTGTTTTATTTTTTTCGTTAAAACATAAATTATTGTTATTGAGTAATCATTAAATACTTTTATATTTGTGCTTTTATTAATTAGTATTTAAATGCTTCAACTTAATTTAACTGACTTGTAGGGTTAATCTTTAATACTAGAGTACATTTTAAAACTAACCTTTTTCTGTCACATTGAGTGTAATACAATAGTTTTACAGACAATGCATTTTATGCTGGCACTGACCAACAACACACTTTACACCGGGCAAAATGTTCTTCATAGTTCTACACCAGAAACACAAACTGTTATGCTTATAAGTTTAATTAAATTTATATTGTATTACTATCAATTCGCATTTCTCTGAAAATATTCACCACAGAAACTTTTTTTTCTTTTTTTCTAATGCAGTTGTTTCATATTTATACACATTTTATGTCAATTTATACACAACTGACGGCAAAATTATAAACCCTCCTGTGGATTTTCTTTCAGATGTTGCTCAAGTGCTGTTTAACAGAGAGAATATTTTAACACATCTTTAAATGTAATATTTAGAGATGCTCAAAATAACCGTTAGCCGAAAGGGTGTGTTTTAACCCATTAAGGGTATCAGTTAAACGATTAAAAAATATTATTTTTCTTTTTTTTTTTTAACAACTTCAGAGTCGCCCTACGTCAAACAATGACGCTGAAGCGAGGCGTAACACATGCAGCCACACTTGTCTACAGATGAATTTTGCTAAAGAAGCAAAATAAAAGAAGGATATTGCTGGTCACAGTTTGATACAGATGAGCTGATGTCAAACCAGTGCTGATGCTGATTGCTTGTCCTGAATCCGCATCACAAACACCTCCACTTATTTGCACAATTAGAAAAAAACACTTTCTGAAATGTGCGCTGCTTTGAAAAACAAGTCAGAGTGTCTGGGTTTTCTCTCTCTCAGAGCGCCCTCTGGCACGACTCATAAACGGGGTTGCAATGTAACCTGCTCAGCTAATCTTTAGGTTTGTAATATTTATATTATTTGCTAATTAAGCACCTGATGTGGAACTCTGAATCTCATTTTGAAGGCTGCTACTGTCCACTGGAGGTCACATTTTAGTCACGGACACATGCTTTGAGAGCTTTTCTGACTAAATGAATGAAATGTTTCCCATTAAGGCAACCTGGGGTGCTAAAGTGGCAGTGGGCAGGTTAAAATAACCAAAACAACAACCAAAAGACAGCGTTCCCACACGTAACAAACATTTTCAAAGCAGAATAACTGACTACAGCATAGTTTTTCAGATAAAATAAGAATGTTCACTTGTCATGTTTTTTTAAATATCTGCAAACATATTATTGTGTTTTTATGCTTCAGAAGAGTCAAAACATACACACAGCACATTTAACTTAATGCACAATTTGAAGGCTTTACTACGTTAATAAAGCAAGTCATTGGACAACAGTGGTTTGTTCAGTAGATTTGTTAATAGAATTGTTTAGGGGGCTGATAAAATTAACCCCAAAAATTTTATTTAAATGTAAAAGCTGCTTTTATTCCAGCCAAACTACAAGAAAAAATACTTTTTCCAGAAGAAATGATATTATAGAAATTACTGTGAAAATATCTCTATAAAAGACATTAATGTGTTTGTTTGTTTTTTTTATCCTAATTTTCCCATCAGGCCTTCTGCTGGCCAGGGTGGCACTGACTCATTGGGCAACCAGGAGGATTCTCATTCCAATGATTCATTCGGCAAAAATTCACAAGACAGCACCCTGATGATGCGTGAGGTAGGTGCATCTATCCAGACAGACTCCTAAAACCCCCTACACTCTTTCCTCTAGTTTTACATCCATTTAAGTTAAACTCATGTTTGTTTTTGCCTTGGTTAAGCCTTATTTTATTGGGTTCTGTTTTGGTATTTCTTCCATCTTTGCTTTGAATTCTCTAACTGAAACCTCTGATCAAGCTGGCAGACTCTCAGACAGAGGCAGCTCTGTGCATTTCCCAAATATCTCTGCAAGGGGGCTTAGCCACGCAAGGGCCCTCAGTAGTGTCGCCCTATTCCTCTTTCTGTTCCTCTCTGCAGACGTTTGGGGAAAGAAAGCTCGGTCATGCCGAGAGCAATGGTTTCCCCGGTAGCTCCAATCTGCCTGATCTAGTGCAGCAAAGCCACTCGCCCGCCGAGAGCCCTGGGCGGCAGTCTAGTGCGCTGGACCTGGACTCTGTGGCTGAAGTAGGTGACGGACGAGCCTGTTAGAGCCACCCTGCACTCCAACCCTCAGATTTCTAACCCGACACATCTAATCCATCCCCATTAAAATCTAATGCACTGTAGATTCACTTAATTTAATTAATCACATTGCTTTTCTTTTTGAGTTTATTAATTTGTTCCTTATTTGTTTTTGTTTGCTATTATTTTTAAGCTTCTTCTTTTTTTTAACATTCAAACATGTAGAACAGTGGCCTGTTAATTAGATGTTTTTTCTCTTTGCCCCATTTTTTCTTCTCGCGAAGTGGCCCAAATTTGTGGTCTGACTGCAAATAAAAATGTTTTATTAATCAGTATTTGTCTTATTTTTCAGGGAAAATATCCTTTTAATAATTCATATTAAATTAACTCATATTTTAAACGTGAAAGTTTCAGGGTCAGTATGAGTGCTTGAAGATATTAATTAAAGGTGCAGTAGGTGATTGTCTTCAGAAACATTTTTTGTTGTGCTGGTTGAAAGTGTCTTTGGGTAAGGCACAACACTAAAAAATGTTCATCCAATTAAAATTAGTCAGGCCGATAATTTTCATAATTCTCCTAAGTAGCCCTGTCTGTCAGCAAATGTAGATTTGTATATCTGCACAGCCGTTCACGTAAGATCTGCCATTTGCACGTGCACGTAAAAACAAATGCTAAATCAAAAAATGTAATGTTGTGTAGACGGGTAATGTTATGTTTTAAAACTATTTTAGTCAGGCAAAGCTGATGTAGGTTGTGTTGTTTTACTAATAGGTTATATACACAGAAGTGTTGTTCAGCCACTCAGAAATCTCCCAGTTACCTCCAGCATTTTTTACAGCATCGATAATGTAGATTTTTATTTAGCTTAACAACAAAACATCAGTAAATAGCGCTATTCCGCCTAGCCTGCTTTACTGAGGTGAAGTTGCTTTTATATTCACATTGGTTCACTTTTGAACAATGACAACCTGTGACGCGCTCCCTATATTGTTTACCATGCTACTCTGAATATTCACTCTGAAATAGCATGCAAGTATGGTTTAGTAATAATTCCTGCACGCTGCTGGCCAACCTCTAAGCGTGTGAGAGAGTGAGGCCAACAATCCTTGCCTGCATGAAATATTGCACATTATGACAAGTTTTGATATAGCATGTGCTAGATGTAACAGTTTTTTGTTCAGAATTGTAGTATTATAAAGTACTATAAAGTTTTCTAACTGGCGAATGACATGATCGAGTAGGTTGTCTACTGTCATCTTTGAGGCACGCGTTCATGATATCAGGAGGCGTGGCTTCGGACGGTAGGTGTGTGTAGGGATTATTTAAACCCAAAAGAATGAGCAGTCTGTCAGATAAAGAAGAGCCAGAGTCAGAGATTCAAATAAATAAATAAAGTTTACTGAAGATAGTTTGCAGTTTCATCAGCAGAAGCCAGCTTTAACTCTCGCAATGAGTTTCTAGGCCGCTCTGCTTACAATCACAAATCAATTATACTCTCACATAACGTTATTAACTGCGTCATACATATCGGTGTTCTAACCTGATTGGTTAACACAGACTAGGAAAATTTCCACGTGGGTGCATGCGTACAATTCTGAACAATATCTTAAGCATAAAAACGTCAGACATCCACTAGAGCTGACTGTAGACCTGTGAAACGAATCCACAATCAAGTAGAACACACACACTTAAAGCGCAATCTGTTTCTTACCAAAGGCTAAGTGTACTCTCAGCCATCTTTATCAACACTGGTTAAAAACCGGTATAATCTACATTCAGGCAGTTATTTCCTTACTACACAAATTCTATCTTGAATAAAAAAGTAGAATCACTTTAAAAAGAACTAACACGTAATAATAATGATATCAAAATCACTTAAGACAGTATTAACATAGCAATACAAATGGGAAAACAGTTGTACAGTTGTTTTCAATCATCCACCCCTTCAGTTCCACTCGAGGTCTCCATGACCTCTGACCTAATTTGGTGGCTCCTGAAAATAGAGATACAAAGAGACAGGCAAATGCACTGAACATTCTTATATTAAGATTATATTTAAATAATCATATTAATAAAGTAATGAGAAAAAGGATAAATGGTGATCCATGCTGGGATGTATTGGAAGGCAGAAATCTAAATCCATCAGGTGGGACTGTGTTTCAAAGATATTATGCTAACCGGTTAGCATTTTGGCAGATCACCTACTGCACCTTTAACATCATGCACTTTTGGATTATTGCATGTAAACTATATATGATTTATTGTTGTTACATTAGGAAGTAGGTGTTACATGCAGCATGAGACTAACATAAAGTTAAAGGTGCCGTATGTAAGTTTTTGACTCTTCTAAAGCATTAAAATACCATAATATGTGTGCTTTTAAGAAACCTCCCAAGTGAACATACTTGTTTAACTGAAAAACAATGCTGAAGTCAGATATTCTGCTTTGAAAATGTTTTTTATGTGCCGGAACGCTGTCTTTAAGTAAATTTAACCTGCACAATGCCAGTTTAGCCAACTATAATTCAGCACCCCGGGGTTGCCTTGTTGGAAAACGGCGTATTTCATTTCATTTCTTTCATTCATTCAGAAAGGCTCTGAAAGCATGCGTCCGTGACTGAAATAGACAGTATCAGACGTCAAAATGAGAGTTCCACATGAGGTTATTAATTAGCTTATGCTATAAATATTACGAACGTAAACATTAGCTGAGCAGGTTACATTGTAAGTGCGTGTCCTGACAACACGCTTTGTGACGAGATACTCAGTGTTGAGCAATTTGGCTGTTTGCACCAGACGAAACACAACAGAAATGTAAATACAGCCATTAAGGAGCACAGAATATGCACTCACTCAGGAAACGGTAAGGTTTAGAATCTATTCAAACTCATATTGTTGGCATTTAGCACTGAATAAAACACACAAGGTTTACCTGAGGTGATCTGTCATAGGTTTCTGTTGTGAGAAATAGAAGCCGTTTCTAATATATTAATTTGAGGTGTTGGTTAGAACCAAAACTCCTTTTAATATGGAAAATATTCCCTCTGTCGCGTGCTGTTGCTTTTATTTAGAACACAGTTTAAATCACTCGCTCCTGTACTCAATCTGGCATCTCGCACTATCGTTTATTTTGATCCAGAAGTGCAATACCTAGTACAACCACTGAGTGTCAAACTTGCATACTGCACCTTTAAAGTCTAAATTGACAAATTAAATGGCCATCTAGCACCAGAGCATTAATTACATTTTTGATCAGTGTGCGGTTACTGAATAAAGTGTTTTGCTGGGTCACATCAAATGCAGAATTAAGTATTTTTGCAACTAAATTACATACAAAGTCAATGCAAACACACAAATAGAAGTTAATTATTGCCATACAAGTGACACAGAATTTATTGTACTCAAGTAAAAAAATTGTGTGAATGGAAAATCATCATGCTCTGCATTTGCTGTAGACTTAGCAATGGTTTCTTTAAAAAACTGAAAATCATACAGACCCATACAGAACAAATATCTCTATATATATTCTTTCAATATTTTACTGGAAAGCAAGACGAAATACTGATTTGAAAAAATGCTTTTGCTGTGCTTGCTTTTCTACTAACATGTAACAACAAAAGTACTACTCTACTCGCAGACAAACCTGCTGCAATTTAGTTCAGAAAGGAAACTGCAGTATGCCGTTGGACATGAGACATTACGTGAATGCTTGTTTCTCATAACTTGATTCTCCATTTTGTCAGTTTGGGATGGGAAAAGCCTCCTTCACTCCTTTTGTGGATCCTCGAGTGTATCAGACGTCCCCAACAGAAGATGATGAGGACAACCCTGCCTCAGGTGAATAGGCTAGCACACCTTTAACTCAAGTCGAGCCTTTTTTTTCTTCTCGTAAATGACAGAATGGGCCATCGACTCTTTGTTGGTGAATACAAGGTGTTCTAGTACTCCAAATCCAAATGGAAATAATTAACTTTTGGGTTTTTTTTGGGGGGGTGGTCGTGCAGCTCTTTTCGCAGATGAACTCCTGCGGCAGGAGCAAGAACAGGAACAAGCTCGACTGAATGAAGCTCGAAAGATTTCTGTTGTTAATGTCAATCCCACTAATATCCGGCCGCACAGCGACACGCCAGAAATCCGCAAGTACAAGAAGCGCTTCAACTCTGAGATCTTGTGTGCGGCACTCTGGGGTGAGTCCAAACTTATGGTTTACAGACGTTTTTTTTCAGACGTTATACTCAACAACTGTTCCTAATTTTTCTAATATCAAGATAGTTTACCCTTAAACAACAATTTGCCTTTAATTAACTTACCCTCAGGCCATCCGATATAAAGTTCAATAGTAAAAAAAAATGATCGGTGCATCACAATTCTTTCTCTAACAATTCTGAATCGATTCTCAAATGTTCAGAATTGGTTCTGTGTTCAAACTAGATCTCAATGATGTGGGTCTGCGTGGGCGTGAACTAGAAACAAACAAACAAAAAAGTTGACAGGCACATATACCTATGCTGCTGAATCGATTTATTTGGCCAAACATGGATAAACTTTAAAACAAAAGATTTTAGAGAGGTGGCATTAAGGCCTAATCCCAATTCTACCCCTTAGCCCTTCTGTTTACCCCTACTATTTGTTTTGCACTTTCATGTAAAGGGGTAGGGGTAAGGGGAGGGCCTAGATAGTAGGGTTGGTTAATTAATCAATCTCGATTTTGATTTTGGCTTCTAACAATTATGAAAACACATTAATCGAGATGAAACGATTATTGCATCATATACCGCCCCCTTTCCAGTTGTACACATTTGTTGATCTGCAGAGCTTAGTTCCACATGAAAATGACTAAAAGCATGTACTGTAACTTTTGCAGCACGGGATGGGCATTATTCATTGATGTACATTCGAATGTTTTTAAAAGCGCAAATGAGATCGCATGCTGTTGTGTGTATGTGCTCAGCCTCAGAGAAGAGCAGAGCACACACATCTAAAGTCATCTTAATGTGAGCGCTTTAATGGTCAAAAACATGCAAATTTGTGTCAAAACGTGGCGTTTAGTGATTATTCATGTTAACCCTTATTTGTGTAATAAACAAATGAGTTGAGAATCAAAAGACATGAGAAAGTGAAACCCTTAATCAGACCCGCACTGCTCTTAAAGTGACAGCACGCAATATTCCTGCTGCTGACTGATTTTATCATTAATCAAACTCTTGACTGAAGGTAACTAAAGTCTTTTTCTTACAGTGAAGATGCTTAAAGCACAGTTTGTTTCATATTTTTTATTCTATTGTATTTATTTCCCTTTCATTATTTACAGGGAGGAAAATAACTGGATATATACAGTTCAAGTCAGAATTATTAGCCCTCCTGAATTATTAGCGATCCTTTCCCCCCCAATTTCTGTTTAAACGGAAAGATTTTTTTTTCAACCAATTTCTAAACATAATAGATTTAATAACTAATTTCTAATAAACTGATTTCTTTAATCTTTGCTATGATTACAGTACATAATATTTGACTAGATATTTTTTAAGATACAAGCATTCAGCTTAAAGTGACATTCAAAGGCTTAATTAGGGTAATTAGGCAAGTCATTGTATAACAGTAGTTTCTTCTGCAGACAATCAAAAATATATATTGCTTAAGGGGTCTAATAATATTGACCTTGACATAGGTTTCAAAATATTTAAACCTGCTTTTATTCTAGCCAAAATAAAACAAATAAGACTTTTTCCAGAAGAAAAAATATTAGAGGAAATACTGTGAAAAATTCCTGAATCTGTTAAACATCATTTAGGAATTATTTATTTAAAAAAAATAATAATAATTCTTAATTATTCTAGGATAATTTTGACTTCAACTGTAATCGTTTTGAATAATCGTGATTACAATTGACTAAAATAATCGTGATTATGATTTTTCCCATAATCGTAATCATATCTACTAGATAGCCCTCGAAACATTTTCCAGGACCACACTCGAAACCAAGGGGTACAAAAATTTCCCAGAATACACCAGCTACAACGACAGCATGGCTGCACACGTGAGTCAGGAGATGCACAAATTTAAGTATTTTTTGTTATTATTAAGAATTTTTACAGCAAACAAGCATGTTTTATTATATTCATAACGGCGTTCGTGTTTTCGATCATGCTTCTTAAAAATTTAAAATAAAATGATTTTTTAAAAAAACGCTAAATTTCGCAATCTCAAATCCCTAATAATAACTGCTGTGTAGTAGTCCCACAACATACTTCACATCTGTCAGTCGAATCCCCTGTCAGAAAAGTCTAGTGGCTGGGAATGACCTTTTTCGCAGTGTCTGGTGTAACGTTAATGTTGATTTCTTGTGCACAGATGAATATGGCCACGATGTAAATGCACAGTACAGTTTCAAGCTTACTGCCATATTATATCATTATGACAACATGATATATACCTTCGGTGATTTCCTGAACATAAATACCAAAAAAATATGCAACTGGAATAACTAAAGAAGTTGCTATTGTCGATCTCATATGAAGTAAAAGCTTAAGATGACATATGATGATGTGTGCAGGTGTTTTAAGTGCTGTCCCACTCTGTTTCAAGGGCCATGGGGAAGGGGTAGGGGCTACATGTATTATTGTAATTATGAACTTGAGCACCAAAAAAGACGCAATATGTGAATGTACAGCTACCAAGTAAGGGTACTATTGGCAGAACCTGGTCATAGTGACCCAGACTAATTCATACTGTTAATCTCCTGTATTAAACTCTACCGCTCAGTGGAAATGAGGTATAATTGATTCATAAAATGCAAAGTATGTATAGGATAAACAAAATGAACAACAAAACGTTTAATCTGTGCAGGAAACCAAACATTGTCACATAAATGACAGCAGAATTAACAGCAAATACATTTTTGGGTGTACTGTAGCTATTAAGGATAGTTAGACCCTATTATTTGAGTGTAAGGTCAATATTATAACCCATGTGTCATTTTTTTCTGTATTTGTTTACTCTAGGAGTGAACCTCCTGGTAGGAACAGAAAATGGCCTCATGTTACTCGATCGCAGCGGTCAAGGCAAAGTCTACAATCTGATCAACCGCAGGCGCTTTCAACAGATGGACGTTCTGGAGGGTCTCAATGTCCTGGTCACCATTTCAGGTGGGACAACTCTCTAATTTGGTTATTTTGTTTCTTATCTATTTGTAATGAGAGGTATTTACTACTACTTGTTTTTTGTCACAGGCAAGAAGAATAAACTGAGGGTGTATTATCTGTCATGGCTCAGAAACAGGATACTTCACAATGATCCTGAGGTGGAAAAGAAACAAGGATGGATCACTGTTGGTGATCTGGAGGGTTGCGTTCATTATAAAGTCGGTAGGTGGTTTGGTCAGTTTGGCAAAATAATTGTTTTAAATCTCAAATAACTACAAAAGAAACATAGACATTAATTGGTTTGCCTAATAATAATGAAGTATAAAAATAAAATATAAATCTAAAATATAAAATTATTTTTCTATCATTTGTTTTGTCTGTCCATCCTTCACTTTGTCTACTGATTGTTTGTTCTGTTGGTCATTCATCTTTGCTGTTCACCATCATTCTTATGCTCTATAATTTGTAAGGAATATTTGTTTGTTATTTTTATCATATGTTTGTTCTATCGTTCATTCATTATATAATCTGACTTTTTCATAGTAGTTTGCCCTGTCATTTGTTCTATTTATCTGTGTTTGTTCACTTTATTTCTCGTTCCTTCTCCCTCTCGTTCGATCTATCTCTCTTTTATTAAATGCTAATCATATTTCCTGATGTATTTGTCATTCAACAGTCAAATACGAGAGGATTAAGTTCTTGGTGATTGCATTGAAGAACGCAGTGGAGATTTACGCCTGGGCTCCCAAACCCTACCACAAATTCATGGCTTTCAAGGTGAGCCAGATGTCTGGTCTACTGCGAACGAGCATCTGTGCAATCATTTCAAATTAACTCTGTTAGTTTATATAAAAAAAGTAGCTATTTAAAGGTGCTGGATGTATGTTTTGACTCTCTTAAAGCATAAAAGTACCATAATATGTTTGCAGATATTTAAAGTTTTGTGAAACCCTAAATCACATTTTTTTTGAGATATTGACAGATATGTATATATATATATGCTATTCTCATTTTTATATGCTATGTCATATAAAAATGCTATTAGGACACCTACATTTCAATATTGATTAAAAACTGTTTATTTTTGTGGTAAATATGCAAATCAGAGTGGTGAATGAGCACCAGTACACAGTGACATCATCGGGTTTTCAGTGTTTTTGCACATTAATTCATGAGAAAGAACTGGTTCGATCCAATCACAGTGTCCTATTTTTTTTACTTCATTAATATGCATGAGACCGTTTTGGCAGACTCTTCTGTCTCACCTGTTATAGTGTCATTGTTCGGAGACACGAGACTTCAGTGCTCCATTTCTAAGTGTGTCAACACAGACAAATTTGAAAAGTGTGTGCTTAAACCTAACCTACTTTGTTTATTTAGATGGCTAGGTAATATAGTACTCAAGTACTCTTACAATTTAGGAAGATATAACTTGACTGAAGTTGCGAAGCTGTTTATAAAAGTAATATTGTTTATAAAAGTGTATAGAAGTTGCTAAGAAGTAATAATACAACAATATTGTGGGCAACAATATAACACAATCCACATTTTATTCGAGCAAAGCAACATTTGTAGCCAAATGGTCTTTGGATGATTTATTCATTAAATTATATTAAATATTAACTGTTTTTGTACATGTAATGAAACTCCCCTTTATATGTAAACCCTTCCTTCTTTCCACACACAACACTCCCACCTCAACACATCTGGAAACACCCACAATGAAACATACAATGCTAAATTCAGACACTCTGCTTTGAAGATGTGCATTCCATGTCGCAATGTCTGTCTGTCTGTTTAACTCCGCCCACTGCCAGTTTATCTAATTATTTTCCAGCACTTCGGATTGCCTTGATGGAAAACAGTGTATTTCATTTTACAGGGTTTCCCCGGGTCTTACAAAGTCTAAAATTTAAAAATCGAAATTTAAGGCCTTAAAGTCTTAAATTCGCTGTTGTAGGTCTTAAATAATTTTCAGATATCTGTGTAACGCTACGTCTAATGCTTATTTAAATTCTTTTTGTTGCTGTTGCTTGGTTTTCGTGGAGTTGTAGTTGTTTGTTTTACTTGTCTGCGGTATTACAACTACACATGAGACCAACATGCAGTGTGCGCGGCAAATGTGACGTCATCGCTGTGTTTGCACGACATGATTTCGGCTGGCGGGGCTCACGTAATGTTTTGAGACTCGAGTGAACGCTGAACAGTTTGCGCGACGCCGCATTTGAATTTGAGTTGAATATGAAACACTTTGAAGAGATTTTGTCTGAAACAGGCACGACTGTACACACCTCTTCTTTATGATTAAGACGGATGTGTCCATGCGTGATCATAGAGATAACCAGATGACCAATAATTCTTTGCTATAAATTGCAACAGCAGTGGGAAAGGAGGAAAGTTTTTGTAAAAGTTTGGAAAACCCGAGAGATAAGTTTGTTAAAACAAAAAAAGAGGCCATGGCAAAAGTGGAGACCCAGGTGGTTTAAATATTACAAAATATGTTTTTCCACCATTCATAGGTTTTACACTGATGTATAGGTTACAATTTTGAATTTAAAACAATTTACAAGTTACAAACTTAAATTAAGTAACGAATTATGTCTTTGATACAGTTGAAGTCATAATTATTAGCCCCCCTTTAATTTTTTTTTTTCTTTTTTAAATATTTCCCAAATGATGTTTAACAGAGCAAGGACATTTTCACAGTATGTCTGATAATATTTTTTTTCTTATTTGTTTTATTTCGGCTAGAATAAAAGCAGTTTTTAATTTTTTTAAAAACATTTTAGGTTCAATATTATTAGCCCCTTTAAGCTATATATTCTTTGATAGTCTACAGAACAAACCATCATTATACAATAACTTGCCTAATTACCCTAACCTGCCTAGTTAGCCTAATTAACCTAGTTAAGCCTTTAAATGTCACTTTAAGCTGTATAGAAGTGTCTTGATAAATATCTAGTAAAATATTCTTCACTGTCATCATGGCAAAGATAAAATAAATCAGTTATTAGAGATGAGTTAATAAAACTATTATGATTAGAAATGTGTTGAAAAAAAATCTTCTCTCCTTTAAACAGAAATTGGGGGGAAAGGGGGGTTAGTAAATCTGACTGTAACTGGAAAGGAATATATGAACCTATCAGTTTACAATATATTGATGCCTAATTTCTAGGCTTTATTGGTGATAATGGTCACGAATGTTGGATCATTATTGCCTTTTTAGCTTATAAGTAGAGGACAGAAACTAGCCAGACAGTAATGTGTAAATTGTTGAGTGGGCAAAATAAAAAAATTTAAAAACTTCCGTATTTTAGTAAGTGTACTTTTTTGTTTTTATTCTTGCCATAATAAAAAATATAATTGTAGAGCAAGTCAAGTTCTGTTGCCATTAATATTTAATTTTAATAGGTAGAACTTTCCGAGATATGAACAAAAGCAAGTGATGCATCATTTAGATTTAAAACATTTTAGATATAAAAAATCTTGAATGATTCTAAAAATCTTTATAATAAATTATAAAAATAATAAAAAAAACAATTATCTTGAATGATATTAATGATATGACCAGTTCCAGAAACTTTCTACTTCTCTGTTTTTTTGACCGGCCCCTGTAATTAAAAAGAATATCTCAATGGCGAACGCATTAAGTATAAAAGCCTCGTCCGTTTTGTGAGGTGCGCGATGTGGCGCCAGATGAAAGTATAAGTATAAGTATCAGACTTTAAGATGTTTGTTTGTTTTTTTGTAGTTCAATTGTACATCTAACCTGTCTTTAGTACTGTTCAATTTGAATACATTTATTTTACCACAAATTTTGTAATTTTGCATTTTCTTTTTATGTGTATGCATGTTTTTGATATTGTGATATAGGTCTTAAATTTAATACTTAATGGTCTTAAAAAGGTCTTAAAGTCTTAAATTTGACATTATGATATTTTCAGAAACCGTTTTAGTACTGAAGGCTGCCTCAGTGTATGTGACTGCGGCCAGAAATGTGACCTCCGTTGGACAATAGCAGCCTCTGACATGAGACTCAGATTAATTTGCAAACAGTATTAATTCCAAATGTAAATATTAGCTTAGAGGTTTACAATGTAATGCTATGTTCACACCAACTGTGGAGTACAGTGTCTAGTTTAACCACAGGATGTTTTTCACCTCAAGTTAAACAAATTTTCTGCTCAATTTGAATTATTTGAAGACTTGTTCTTCTCTCTGTTTGCAGCAAATGTGTTGCGTATTTCACTTCATTTGCCTTGCCTGGCAGAAATTCACCCATGTTTGCATTAACTTGGTACATAATAATAATAATAATAATAATAATAAGTTTTTGTATAACCTCAAATCAGAAAAAAGTTGGGACATATGGAAAACGCAAGAAAGCAAGTAGCGATCTAATAATAAAAATAACCTTTATTTAACCAGGTAAGTCAACTGAGAACCATTTCTCATTTACAATGTCGACCTGGCCAAGAGGCAACATAAAAATCAGATACAGTATAAAGCAGCAGGGACCCAATACAATAACAATTTCACAAATGCAGATAATAACATATTAAACCAACAAAAAAAATAAAAACAAACACAGTGATCATGTACAATTGACTGGATTGAATTTTTAAAAGATGATAGTGGAATGAAAGTACAGAGCTTTAAGGTCTGCTGCAGATTATTCCAAGCATCAGCAGCAGAAAACTGAAAAGAGTAGCACCCAAATGAAGTGCGAACTTTGGGTATGCAAAGGTTAATAAAATTACTAGAGAGCAGATTTCGACGTGTTTCCTGAATGTTAAGAAGTTACTGTAAATATAGTTTACTGTAAATAGAGTTTTGTAAATGAACAGAAACCAATTAGTTTGTCGACGCGATTGAAGAGAAGGCCAATTCAATAAAGAATACAGTTGACGGTGATGAGTAATAAATGGCGCACCAGTAACCAAATGAATTGCTGCATGATAAATAACATCCAGTTTTTGAAGCTGATCTGTAAATGTTATCCCCATAATCCAGAATTGGTAATACTGTTAATTTGACCAAATGCTGCTTTGAAGAGTGCGTAAAGGAAGATTTGTTTCTGTAAAGAAAACCAATCCGGTCTTTACCTTTTTTAAACAGTTCATTTATGTGAGTTTCAAACATCTTCCGTCTTAGACGGTTTCCCATCTAACCAGATACCAAGATATTTGTAGCAGTCAACATAATCTCAGTACCGTCCAATAAGGAAATTTTAGGAGGATTTCCAAATTTACTTTGACTTGTATTTCATTGCAGACAATATGAACACAAAATATTTCATGTTTTGTCCGATCAACTTCATTTCATTAGTAAACATACATCCTTTCCTGTCATTCAGACCTGCAACACATTTCAAACAAAGTTAGGACAGGAGCAATTTAGGGTTAGTAATCAGGTATATTGGTTAATTAATGATGCTATTTGAACCAGGTGATGTTAACAGGTGATTGTAATTAGGATTTGGTACAAAAGCAGCATCCAAGAAAGGTCTAGGCTGCGTCCGAAACCTATACTATACGGTACGCTAAAATCAGTATGCGAGCCGAGTAGTATGTCCGAATTCAAAAATCAGTATGCGAGAAGTACCCGGATGACCTACTACTTCCGGTGAGATTCTGAAGTCCGCATCCCATGCACGTTGCGCTATCCCATGATGCTCCGCGAGAGAATTCGTGAATGGGAGTGAATCAACGCAACTGACGCAGGTAGGTCACGTGACCATGAAAAAATGGCGGATGTAGTACGTCTGAATTCCATTCATACTTCTTCTAATGACCGAGTAGTATGTTTAAATTCAAATGCAGTACCTACTGAGTTTCGGACGCAGCCCTAGTTCCTTAGGAGCAAAGATGGCAGAGGATCGCCAGTTTGCCAACAAATACATGAGAAAATTATTGAAATGTTTACAAACAATGTTCCTCCAGGAAAGGACAGATGACTATTCCAACTTTTTCTGATTTGTGGTTGTATATAGTGCCTTTCCAGTGCTCAAGGACGCTTTACAACAAAAGTAGGAGAACAAGAAAACAAAACTGTAAAAGGGTAGAGAAAATGGCAGACTCATATTACATAAAAGAAATAACAAAGACAAAAGAACAAATACCAAAAAACAAACAGAAACAACATGATCTACTTGCATAAATACTTAATTTTGCTTTCAGTTCACTCCTGTTGGTGTTGTCAATCTGGCAACCTGCGTGTGTGTCTGTCTGTGGAGGGAAAAAAATCCAATGTTTTGTATTAGAGTGTTGTATTGGGGTTTAGAGAACACAGAACGTTATCCTTCATTAAACAATCATATTTCAGTTTACCAGTGGTTTTTTTCATATTTTTATTCTTCTGTTTCTCCAAAGTCTTTCACAGACCTTCAGCACAAGCCTCTGCTGGTGGACCTGACGGTGGAAGAGGGTCAGAGGTTAAAGGTCATCTACGGCTCCAGCGTTGGTTTTCATGTGATCGATGTGGACTCTGGGAATCCGTATGACATCTACATCCCATCCCACGTAAGTGCTGAGCGGGAGGCTGCTCTCCCCTCCTTACCCTGATTCCAGGGGACTTTAAATAGGACAACTGCTCCCCGGGGACACCGGCATGCACTGTAGTGTTGATGTCTGTATCACATATGTGTCTTTTAATTACTGACAGGGTCCAAATTTAACACTCGCACCAGATGCAAGTGAACAAAAAAAAAAAAAAGAAACAGATTGGATGAGAAAAATAAAATCTTTCCAGTTGGCTGGTGTTTGTTAAGCGAATACAAAATAACAAATAGGTTTAATTACATTAATTTATTAAAATATACATTTATTTTTTATTGAAGTTTGTTTCTTTCACAGAATGTTTAAAAATGAATATGCAAGTTAACATCTTGCAATTCTCATTTTTACCACGCTTACATTTTTCCCAGTATTTTTAGCTAAGAGTTACAGTAACAGTTCAGACTTTTTCATAATTGCAAGTTAATATCTCTTCTCACAGTTACAATGTAACATTCTGACTTCCAGTTATAAGAAAAGAAATAAATCAGAAATGTAGGGATGCAACGATTATAGATTTTGGTTGTATGATTGTAGTCTGAGGAATAGTCATGGTCATCACAATTATTATGCATTCATTAATTTCATAACAATACTAGTTTAGAAAATCACATGAAAACTCCTTGTATTTTATAGTGTCATTTATTGCTGCTCAGTAACTACATATTGAGCAGCCTGCAGGTGCTGCATCAAATTAAGGCTGATTTATACTTCTGCACCGAATGATCGGCGTGACCCACGGCACCTTCCTTGTGCTCAGTCGTGCATTTATACTTCTATGTGCTGTTTGTGTTGCAATAACACTTTATTTTAAACACTAGCTGGCAGTAGGTTTTTATGTTTCTCTGTGTCGAGTTTCTTCACCTGTGTTTTGTTTTTTTCTGAATGCTACCTTAATGTACAAGTAAGTCTCATTCAAAGACGGGAACCGGTGGACATGCAACAACATTAATCATAAGGTAAACACAAAACAAAAGTTTCCTTCACAGGACTCGACAGTTTTAAACAATCGATCCATTAGGCTCGTGGCTCTCAGTGCTGCCCATGCTCATCACTGCTACCAAGCCGCCCCATCACAGAGACTGCTATGTGTCATTGCGACAAGTACTTAATTTTTTCTTTGAGAGGTGTGCATCAGCCACATCAAGGCCAATGCGACTGCGCAAAGGCTGCACCGGACCATACACGTGCGCTTGACGCAAAAATATAAATCAGCCTTTAGATGCGTTTTATCATTTAGCAGCAACTTTTTTACAGCACGTTTTGCAAAAAGGTGATCCATCATCTTTAATGATGCCCTGGTCATTATTTGTGTGCTTAAAAGATTCCCAAACTGCTGAGTTCAGGTGCCTCTTTAGAGGAAACGGTGTTAAAGCTCATTTATACTTCTGCTTCAAACGCACGCGTATGGTCCGATGCAGCCTTCGTGTGGTTGCATAGCCCTCGCTGTGGCTGGCGCAGACGCTGACACGCACCTCTCAAAAAATGTAACACGTTGCAACGATGCTTAGCGCTTAGTGGTCGGCTTGATATTACTGACTAGTGTGGGTGGCACTGAGAGCCACGAGCCTGATGGATCAAATGGATCAACTGTCGAGTCTCGTGGAGGAGCTTCAGATGGAACCTTTTGCCTTTACTTTATGATTAATGTTGTTGCATGTCCGCTGGTTCTCGCCTCTGAATGAGCAAGTTTTAGCTACTTGTAGCGTTTAGAAAAAAACAAAACATCCATGAAGAAACTTGACACAGCGAAACCTACTGCCAGCTAGCGTTTAAAATAAAGTGTTGTTGCAGAGCAACACAAACAGCACGGAGAAGTATAAATGCACAACTATGCACAAGGCAGGAGCTGCGAGTCACAGCAATCACTCGACGGAGAAGTATAAATTATGCTGCTAGCCTCAGCCATAGTTAATCCAGTGTGCGCATTAGCATTGGTGTATAAGCTTGCTAACTTTGTTTAAGGCTGATTTATACTTCTGCGTCAAGTGATCAGCGTGACCCACGGTGCCTGCCTTGCGCATTCCTGTGCATTTATACTTCTACGTGCTGTTTGTGTTGCTCTGCAATAACACTTCTGAAACGCTAGCTAGCAGTAGGTTTTTATGTTTCTCTGCGTGATGTTTTTTTTTTTTTTTTTGCGGCTGTTTTGTTTTTTCTGAATGCTACCTTAATCTACAAGTAGCTAAAACGCGCTCATTTAGAGGCGGGAACCACTGGACGTGCGACAACATTAATCATAAGGTAAACACAAAACAATAGTTTCCATCTGGAGCTCCTTCACGAGACTTTTAAACCCCTGCCCACACTCGTCACAGCTACCAATTTGACCAATCACAGAGCTTGCTCTACGTGTCGTTGCAATGTGTAGTTACATTTTTTGAGAGGTGCGCGTCAGCCACGTCGAGGGCTATGCGACCGTGTAAAGGCTGCGCCAGAGCATATGCGTGGGCTTGAATCAGAAGTATAAATCAGCCTTTAGGTATACAAGCCCAGAACATGAAACTAGCGCACAGTTGGCATAACTTTGTTTAGTTGCAGCTGTTTCGTTATGTACAACAGAAACATGGTGTTGAGAAGCCTTTACGATTAATTACCCTTGATGAATTAAAGCGATGTTAATGGTGAAATCAGTTAATCGTTGCATTCCTAGTCAGAAGCTAACCTGCAGTTATTAGTACTATTAGTTATTATTATAAATGAATAGTCAGAGATTCCTTTAAATAGAATTATCATATCAAATTCAGAATTGTTTGTGACTACAAGCTACAAATTATGTATTATCATTTTAAGTTATATACAATTATCAAAAAAACCTCCATATAAAATATACATGCAAACTGCAATATATATATGCAAACTCAAACATGTTTTCTTTTTTAAGGCAAGGTTAACACCAGCTCATCTTGTATATAATTATCTTACTTATATGTTGCAAAGAATTAGCTAAGTCATAAAATAAATCATACATTATTATATTATTACAAGTAGAAACTAATTTCACCCTGAAATTGCTTTTAAGCATCACTTACTAAACAAAGCAGTGCAATAAATAAGATTTTAATGAAATGTTCTATTCAACACACTGCAATAATCTTTGTTTTATTCATTTTTATGCTGTATATCATCAATGCAAAGTACATTTTCTCAAAGTGACCTAAAAATCGCCACGTTTGGCGACCAGTTAATTTTGGACCCTGATTTTTTTTCATACAGCTAAAAGCAAGCGCGTATGAATGTTCTGTGTGCAGATTGAATGTTCATAAACCAGCAGATTTCATGACATCCCCAGTTTCTAACATGATCATAGAAACACAAATCCCCCATCTACGACAAAACCAAACACAAATCAAAGCGGTTCTAGCCGGGGGCGCCTTTATGTTGGAGCGGAGGGCAGGAGTCTCGATTGTTGCAGCAGTTTCTCAAAGGGAGAAGCACGAGACACATGGCCGGCCCGGGGAGGGGGGAGAGCGTCACCTAGTGGGGGGATTGTTTTGCACTTTCGGCTCGTTTTTTGTCACCTCAAGGCTCATCTGCGCCCAACCCTCCCTTCCCAGATTCAGGGCAGTGTTACCCCTCACGCCATTGTGGTGCTTCCCAAGACCGACGGCATGGAGATGCTTCTGTGTTATGAAGATGAGGGAGTCTATGTGAACACTTACGGCAGAATCACTAAAGACGTGGTGCTCCAGTGGGGAGAGATGCCCACCTCTGTTGGTAGGTTTTGGTTGTTTATTTCACACAAAACGCTCCTGTTCTCCTTCTAGAGCCCTGATCTGTGCGATCTGTCGTCCCTCACACCCTTCAGTCTCACTCAGTCCTCGCACACAAACACACACACACACACACACACACACACACACGCACGCACGCATGTCTTTGTCCACAATTCTTTCTTAACTGACCCTTTTCTGCCTTATGCTAACCCGGCTCGGTTAGGCTAAACCCCGACTCACACAGTGCAATGTTTGTTTGTCTGTATGTGTAGCACATCGTGTGTATCGTTGTCTTCACACTTTTAACTATTTATATGAATGTCTGTTGTTAATAATCACTTAATTTCATTGGGTTTCAGAGCAAAAGCATGAGAAATGTTACTGTTTGGCTTTGATTGCAGTTTTGTTTCATGTTGATTCTCAAAGACAAATCAGATTTACACTATAACTAGTTTAAATTTTTTTTAAAGATAAGACGTTTGTTTTGCATGAAGACAATTGAGTGTATGAAAATGGGAAAGATTTTTGTTTTGGGAAAAGTTTGTCTTAAATTTGCTATGCCCCAAAATCCGGCTCCCAAAATAAAAAATTCTATTTCTTTTTCTTTTTGATATCAGTGTATAGTGTACAGTATAATCCATTTAAATAAGATTTACTAAAACTAGAACTTTGCCATATAGTATATTAAAATGGACAGAAAACCTACAGAAATCTACAGAAAAATATTTTTGCCAATTTTTAACCATTTTGGTATTCCTGTGTTTAATTTTCATGAAAAAAGATCCTAAAAAATCCTAAAGTACACTTAATTTTCTTCATGTAAAATATATTTAATTTGTGATTTTGTGATGAAATATGACTTGATTTAATTGGATTTAAAGGGATAGTTTACCCAAAATGTCATCTAAGATGTAAATGCCTTTCTTCAGTAGAAGATTTTAGCTGAATGTCTTGTTCTTGGTGATTCTTATAAGAGCAGTCAATGGTTACAGGTATATATATATTTTTTAGATTTAAAATAAATGCATACATACAAATCCATAACAATGTCTACTGGTGTCGGCGCCAGTAGCCTAGTGGATAGGTTGTCGGCACAAGGTGCCCGCGGCGACTTGATCAATTCTCGGCTCAAGGTCCTTTGCTGATCCTTCCCCTATTTACACTCTCTACACTTTCCTGTCTGTAAATCCCCACTGTCCTATCAATAATTGTGAAAACCCCTAAAAAAAATAAAATAAATAAATAATTAAAAAAT
>CAIGQZ010032511.1:357687-367723 GCA_903798205.1 Danio tinwini
TATATATATATATATATATATATATTGTGTGATTTGTTTTATTTTTTTTGACGTATTCTGTAGCAACTCAAAAGTATTACAGTACCTACCGTAACACAATTTTAAAATAGTAATGTAAGGGATTACTTTTAAGTAAACTAAACTGTAATGTATTAAAGGTTTAACTTAAAGCCATTTGACTATCTTGTTCATAAACAATGTTGTCAGGACTTTTCATCTTGATGACACTGACACTTTCACTGACATGAATACTTGCTTTTGAGAAATGACCTATCCATTTTGAGCAAGTGACATGCTTTTGCAGGTTATCACCTGCAGTTTATACTAATTGTTTTGAGAAATGCATTAACTGTTGTGCAAATGTAAATAGTGTTGTGAGAAATGCACCAAAGCCACTGAGAAAAACTGTAACAACACATGATTTAGGCTAGCGTGTTCGTATATTTAATTAAGATGTCCGTTTATGTCCACCAGATGTCAGCCGAACCACGGGCTCGTCTAAATTTGAATATAATACGACTCTGGTAATATTGCTCATTCTCAGTGCTTTTCTCAACACACACACACAACATACTTTACAGCTTTTGTCCCATTTCAAAATCAAATAAATTTCGACAATTAATCAAAAATATAGTTTCATGCAGCTGTTCTTTAGGCCAAGATTCAGGTGTGTTCTAAAGAAATGCCAGGAAGAGTAATTTCTTTAGAGCATTATCTAAGAGGGAAAATGCAGCCACTAAAATTTCATCTGTGTTCCTGCAGTATTCACAGAAAATGAAGAATAACAGATACTGCTGTGTGTCAACAACTCAGAGCACAGAAGCAATAAAATTGTGTCTAAATTCCCGTCTGACAAGGTTGGATGTGGGAGTCAAGGCCATGTAAAGACAATATTTGAAAGAAAATATTGCACAGCCAAAACCAATTTTGCCACACATTACAGAGTACAACCATGTTTTTATGAGTAGTCATTAAGGCATGTCTTAACTCCATGATTTTGTGTCTCCTGACAGAAAAAGAAAGGTCACCACAAGGTTACAAATTTGACAGCCTCGTTTTTCAGCTTGCTTAAATTCTATACCCTTCATCCCATAAGTGTCCCTTCTGAGTTTTTCCTTTTCTTTTTCATCCATGTATTTTCTTTGGACATTGAATCATACCAAAAGTCATATTTGTTTTTAATCAGAGGTTTTTGAGTATAAAGCTTGAAGGTCGTTTACACAACATTTTTAAAGACATAGTTTAACCAAAAAATTTATATTTACTAGTTGCCTCATGTATCACTAAAAATTAAGAAAATAATTTTTATGGAAGTCAATGGTTACAGGTTTCCAGCTTTTTTCAAAAAATCCTCTTTTGTGTTTTACAGAACTAAAAAAGTAAAAAAAGTGTTGACTTGTGGCTGAACTATCCCGTTAAAGGGGTGGTCTAAAGTGTATTTTTAAGGCTTGGTTGTGTTTATAAGATGCAAAGCAATGTGCGCTTATGCTTCATTGGTAAAAAATCATGTTATTTTTTCATATATCTTACTTTGATTATATACAGCTACTCAACTAACATGAAAACAACTGTCATATTCCCTAGTTCCTCCGAAAGGCCCGCCCCCAAGAGGCTCTGATTGGTCAGCTAACATAATGTGCTGTAATTCGCAGATCGGCTCCACATGACCAGGAAAAGCGTCACGCCCTTACAAGTGCGCTCTTTTGCGCTGTCTAAATACTGTCAGTCAGTGTAGCTGTTTCAGTTTGAGCCTGAATCAGACAGAAAATGACACAGAGGACACAGCTGAACCTCATGCCTGCTCTCTAAAATAAAATCTGACCAGTGTCTTTCACATATATTTGGAATAAGCATTTGTAAGTAATATAAAACATTTACATATCTTTTGCGATTTTGTTATTTGAGATGTAAAACGCAAGGAAATCGGCTGCATAGCGGTTTGAAATCGGCCGTTTACAGCGGTTTGACTGATAATTATGAATTTGTAGCTAAATTGTTAATGGTGCATATTGGTAATGGTTAATAGTGCAATGGAGCTACAACAAACTGTTAATACTAAAAACTGCATGTAATAGATCAATTTTAACAAATAAAAATACTTACAGGTTGTGGCCCACAGTCCACAGCTTCTGCTATTTGGTTGGAGCTGCTCCTTTGAGGAGTTTTTAAGCTGAATCTAACACTGAACTGGAAGAGATTCTGGAAGCTGTCCTTTGTCAAATGCTAGCTATATATATTTTATAATTCTCTGGAACATAATTAAAATTAAACTGTAAGCACTTCTCTCTTTGTGTCGTTTTCTTTGGAAGTCCAAATACTGAAACAGAACAAGCTCTGTGGACATAGCAGCGTTTGGACGGCATTTTAGCTTTTTCTGCAGTAACATTACAGGGCCTCTGGATTGTGGGGGAAACCGGAGCACCTGGAAGAAACCCACGTGAACATGAGAACATGCAAACAGAAATACCAATCGACACAGCCGATACTCAAACCAGCGACCTTCTTGCTGTGAGGTGACAGTGCAATTATTATTATTATTAATAATATTAATATTTTTGCAGAACAGGAAGAAGAATAAGAAGCAAACAGTCAGTCTCCATGGCATTACTTGTCTTTCCTGCGAAAGCTGAGATCCTTTTGAGTCTTGGCCGTTGAACTTGAGTGGCAGGGTAATTAAATATGAATTAAACGCCATAGACATACATTACTACAATCAGGGTGCAATTTACAGGTGGGCGGGGGCAGGGGGGGGGGGGGGGGGATTAATGATTGATCCACCCTGAAGGACATCAAAACATGATGTAGGGGGGATCTGCCCTTTAATCGATAAGAAATAGTTTGCTCTGATATGTATCTTAAATAACATCAATAATTAAAATAATAGATACATTTGACCACCCCTGTAATGGGAGAGTGGTTCGGAAGACCCACCCCTCATTTGTCGATACATGAGCTCATTTGTACTATTTTGGTTTCTATGCCATCATGGTGAAAAAAACCCATCGAAAAAAAAGTATTTAACAAATATTTTTCATGAGTCCAACATCCAGCTGTGCATTAAAACATACAATCATCACAAGAGGTCATCTTTTGTATTGTTTTTAAATAGAGAAAACATTGTAGACGTAACTTTTATTGTAAATCTTGGACCTTATTCTTGAAACAAAAATACCAATAAAAAGGTGTAAAGCATCAAAAGCGGCTCATATGAAAATCGATTTGAATCGAATGTGGTTATGATGACCGTCCCACAAGCTAATTCAGAATAGTGCTTAAAATGTCACTAAAATGCAGTATTTCAATTTCATAATTCAATATAAAATGAGGCGTATAATTGCAAAAAGGTCCACTTTTGAGAAAAAAAAACCACCTCTTTCATTAGGCTGGCTACACGGGCCTGTAATAGGTTTATTTAATATAAAAAATGTCAGAACCACTCAATATCCCTCAAAACACTGGAAACATAATAAGTTTGATTCATAAATTAGATGTAATTGAATTAAATATATAAATTTGGGGCAGCATGCACAGTGGCGCAGTGGGTAGCACAATCACCTCACAGCCAGAAGGTCGCTGGTTCAAGCCCCCGCTGGGTCAGTTGGCATTTCTGTGTGGAGTTTGCATGTTCTCCCTGTGTTCGCGTGGGTTTCCTCCGGGTGCTCTGGTTTCCCCCACAGTCCAAAGACATGCGGTATGGGTGAATTGGGTAAGCTAAATTGTCCATAGTGTATGTGTGTAAAAGAGAGTGTACGGATGTTTCCCAGTGATGGGTTGCAGCTGGAAGGGCATCCGCTGTGTAAAACATATGCTGGATAAGTTGGCAGTTCATTCTGATGTGACGACCCCAGATTAATAAAAGGACTAAGCCGAAAAGAAAATGAATGATATAAATTTGGTTCACTGAGGCATATTACAGAACATAATCATAAAAATTTGACCCCCCTCGATTGTCAATGTATAATTCGCACCTTGACTAAAATGATAGTGAAATCAGTGGCTTTGTTTCTCTTTTAGACCTTTTACAGTCTATGTTTTAGACACGTGTCATTTCGAAAGGCTATTCAGTGTGTTTGTCAGCACTCTTGTTTACTTCTCTGACTGCAACGAGTGTGTGATGTTTATTTGATTAACCGTGTGGTGCACAGGCTGTCAGTTTCCTCAATGTTTTTTGGTGTCAACATGAAGTCAAGTAGGCACAGGAGAAAGCTGCTTTCCTCATTTTGTAAATTCTCCAACACCATTATAGAAAACAGACTCACATTGAAATTTATCTTTGTGTTTAGTAATCCTATAAAAGTATACTCCTCATTTAATCTAATATCATCAATCTCATCGGGGGAATGTAAAGCTTGACCTGACAGAGTTTGACTGTCTAAAAGAGTCTGCTGGAAGTTTCATCACAGGCAGCTGTTGAATGGCGAACACATCTTTTAATAATGAACTCTCCTCTGATCACAGGGAGAAGAGCCTAAATAATTCACAATGTCTCTGCATTATGTCCCCTGCCGTCTCTACAAGCTTCGCCTGCATTCCTCTTGTACCTCTAATGGAGTATACGGTGTAGAAATCCCCGCTGGTGAGTTTTTGCTCCTTTTTCTGCCAAGGCAAAATATTTTGGATGTGAAAGCGGACACCTCTAGCTGAAGAACTCTAGAGCTGTTTGTTTTACCAGAGTGGACAGAGCAGTTGCAGGCTTTACTTTGGCTCAGGTTGGAGTAGAAGTTGTATTGACTACGTCTGTTTTAAGAGCAATTGGTTTACAACTCAGCTCAGCTCAGTGTAGCACTTCTGGAGTCTGACTTTCAGCTCTCCATTGACAAAGACCCTCATCAATATTATATATGGAAGGGTTACAGGTTGCACAATTTAAATTACTTATGGGATCCAAATTGGAT
Source organism: Danio tinwini (assembly GCA_903798205.1). Lineage (NCBI taxonomy): Eukaryota > Metazoa > Chordata > Actinopteri > Cypriniformes > Danionidae > Danio > Danio tinwini. Next base: position 362,583 of record CAIGQZ010032511.1, read on the forward strand.
CATGCATAATTGCGTATATACTCCAGATATTTTGGAGAACCGCACGGGATGGATGTAAAATATGTGGTAAAATATGAACTTTAGGCTCAGAGTTTACTTAAGTAGTCTTTTTCTTATTTTTAAATGCTTTATTTTTTGCATGTCACAGCAGTTGTTGGAACTGACCAAGGTGCCAAACAAAATGGTTTGCATAAACAAATTTATTTCCAGTGTTTATGAGTCAACACCGTTTTGCTGCTTTGTTTTGCTGTGTTTAACTGTTTTGTAGATAATTTGATGAAAAATCTCTCTGCTTTGACAAAATAATTAGCCATCAACTGTAAATACACTGGAAAAAGCTTTCATTCATCCAATTAAAAAAAGAATTAGGGGTATGGTTCACATCTAAATTTTATCACTTGACCTAATGAAAGATAAATCATTTGCTTTAAACAATATTTTTCATCTCCATGAGAACAATTTTATATAATTTGATATGAAGCATATTGTCTTGTTGAAAAGTCAATTAATTTAAATTCACTTTTTGTTCTAAACAAAAAGATATTGTAAAAAATAATATGATCAATTAGTCATGACAGCATATGTTTTTAAATCATTGTAACTTATTAACCTAAGTTAATCATGTTGTAACTTAATTTTATAAGTTATGCGAGCAGTTTTAAGTCAGTTTAACAATATAAGTTCAATGGACTAATTAGGTTAATTTGATTCAGCTTAAAAATATAAGGCAACCAGGATTTTTTTTACAGAGTAGCTTTAATCAACACAAACATTCCCATAAAAAGTTCATTCATGCAGTTAAAAAAATTTAGGGCAATGGTTCACATCTAAATTTGATCACTTGAGCCAATGAAAAATAAATCATTTGTCTTAAGCAATATTTTTTTAAGTCCATGAAAGTACAAAGCATACCGAGCTTCTGTTTAATATGCTTGCACTGGCCTTTGTGAATAACCTTAAAAATTTACATGGGTCAAAACAAATATTTCCTAGTTGAGCTCTTAATCAAAAACATTTATATTTAACTGTTTTGAACTTAAAATATATTAATTAAAAAATAAAACAAATAATATTAAACTGAAATGAAAGATACATTTTTAATTGAATGAAGTACTGCTTAAAAGTTTTTTCAGTGTAGCTGTACTTGACTTGCAGTGTCCTTTCATATTTGTATTTGCATACTGCACCGTCATCAGTGTTGGGTAACACTGTCAAAAATAATATGACAAAAAGTCATGACAACAAATGCTTTTTATGTTACTTTAACTTAATTTAATAAGGTTTTAGGTTTTTTTTTAGTAATTCAAAGTTTAACAATATTTTTAGTGAGTGAGATAAATTGAGCTGACTAGAAAAGTTAAGCTAAAACATTGAAGGCAGGAAGATTTTTACAGTGTACATTTTAAAGAAATATATTACAATCTTAAGTATTTTATAATCTTAAAAAAATAAAACGCAAAATAAATAACATGACATACACAATACTTTTTTATTTTTTTAAGTATCTAAGTAACACGTTTAGTTACTTTTTTTTAATGATTCAGATTGCAATGTATTACTTTAAAAGTAGCTTTACCCAACACTGATCATTAGTCATTTGTTTCGTACATATGTTTATATTAATACTCTTAATACTCAAAACAGTTGTGTTCTGAAAATAAAACTTCAATTTGTCTAAAGGGAAAGTGATTATTTAACAATAACTGATAAACGTTTTGTGACTGATTTGTTGTGAGCTCTGAAGTTGTTTATCTCTTTTGACACGTTACATGAATTGAATTCTTTTAAACAGTTATTTACAGCTTAATAACAGAATTATTGCAGAAAAACTACATTACCCATGATGCTGCCGAGAAAAATCCACCAATCAGAGTCAGAGGCTCGCAATGAAGCAAGAGATCTGACCTGAAGCGCTAATGACATAATCGAGTCTCATTGTGATGTTTTATAAACAAATTTCGGGAGGAGCACGCGCAGATGTTTCAGCAATTCAATACGTCATTGACAATCATTCTATTATCCAATCAGTATTAGACCAAACCCCTATAAATACCAAAGTTGTCTACCTGCATTATCTCACAATTTTAGCATCCCTCCACCACCCCAACACCTCACTTCTTAAACATTATCTACCCGGGGGGAGCGTTCTGTGGCCGGGCTAGACACTTCGCTCGAACCCCAAATCCTCTCTGTTCCCTGATACGGGGAATAACACGAGTTGGGGGTGTCTTTCCCGAGCTCAGATTCCTCTCCCTGGACAGCACACCAGATACGCTTTATTCTTAAACTTCTGTAAGTGCGAACTCATGAAACAGTAAATGCTGAAGCTTTTTTCGCAGTTTTATTCATTATCACTATATTGGCATAAACCACAAAAATGGTTACTTTAACAAGTAGGCCTGTTAAATAAAAAATGAACTACATTTTTTATTGCTTTAATGTAGCCTACATAAACCTTCAGTCAACAAGTGTTTCAAAGAATTCAAAAGTAAAATCCCATATAGAAATAAATGCAAATTACATATATGACAGATTCAAGTTCTTGTTTGGATTTCACATTCAGCCTATATGTTATAAATGCAACATATTTCAGAATATTTATTCGACCATTGTAATCACAGATATGTACAGGTCAAACGTATATTTTATATTTATGTTCATATGGCCATATATCAGATTAGTAACATTTTACAATATGGTTTCATTAGTGAACGTTTGTTAATGGTTTAACATCAACAATGAGAAATTACTATATTTATTTCTGAATTCTCTCTGTTAATGTTAGTTTTACAATACTGAACTACTTATTAGCTTCATTAAATTAACAATTAAACTTAAAAGTTTTTAAACATTACCCATAAAAATGAACATCACCTGAGATAAATAAATGCATTACACATTGTCATCGTCAGTTTAGTTTCATTGAATGATGTAAACAAACAGAGCCTTATTTAATTAGTGTTAACAATCGATCGGTCTATAAAGAATAGGAGCGTTTTCAGTCAGTATCATGGGAATGTTGTGGGCCAGCTTTACAAACATGTTTATGCTTTAAAAAAAATGGCATATTAAATCTTGAAGCATTTAATTTTATAATAAAAACCACTTCAAATACAACAATCTGAATATTCATAAGAGTCATTCTAAAAATGTAAACATAAATAATCATTCAGAAGTGCGTTAATGATTATTGCCACATGTCTAGTAATCGCATTTCCATTTCAGATTATACACTCAAGGTGAAATAAGAGTAAGGGAAGTTAATGGGATACTACAATATTATTATAATGTCTATATGGCATTATTACAGAGACAGCTGAGAGTTTGACATCTGTTCTTTCACTCGGTTTTCCCCAAAAGGTAATGTGGATATTACTCAGTATCTGACATCATCAGTAAATCACTGTCTGCCGTGCATCAGTTTGCTGTGTTTTGATAACAGTTGAGATATTGTCAGACTGCATACAGCAGAGCGGTGGGACTGGAAATCACCAGCAGGCAGATCCAGCAGATCTCTGGTCTGAGCAAGTGGCAGGCCTGAATTAGTTTGAGTGAAACCAGATAGCGCCGTGTGGTGATGTTATCTGCGCAGGGAAAAAAAAACAAAACAAAAGTACACCCTGAGGTACACGGTGGATAGAAGCAGATGGTGAGACTGATGGCTCATCAATGAGCATTATGCACTGTAAAAAATTATATGATCAATAGTCATAACAGCATATGTTTTTATGTCATGATGTTGTAACTTAATTTTATGAGTTAAGCAAGCTGTTTTAACTCAGTTTAACAAAATATAAGTTCAATAAACTCAAAGATAATTTGATTCAGCTTAAAAATTTAAGGCAACCAGGATTTTTTACAGTGTGGAGATTACCCAGCAGGCACATAACTTCTTAAGATGTTAATGTTAGGTTAGATTTAGGTCGTGAATGTCAGGTAACCAAAATTTAATGTCTAGCTAGCGTCTAAGGACGTTATTTTGACGTCAAATAATGATGTCAATTGATATTTGGTTGATTTTAGGTTGTGTAGGAAAGTGATCAAAATCCAAAGTTGAGCCAACATCTTAAGCCAACATCATATTGATGTCAAATACTGACATTTATTCGTCAGGTATGGCAACCAAAATCCAACGTCTGATAGGTAGATGTCATTATAGTAATAACGTCCACACAACATCAAGCTGTAACATCATTAGACGTTGATATATGGTTGATTTTAGGTTGGACGTTAGACATTGATGTTGGCCTGATGGTGGGTTCTGATGTCAACCTGATTTTCATTGCCAAACAAAATGCAACGTCCTGGCGATGTTGGGGTACAATGTCAATCTGACGTTATGTTGATGTCCTGTGCCACAGAGACCATAAAATGTGGGGGAAAATTGTAGTTTCAACTTTAGGTTTTCATAAAAATTGCATTCTTGTTGTTCTAATTTCTGAATATTAAATATTATTAGAAGTAGAATGACAAGACAGATTATTTTAACAGCAGTTTAATATCTAAACAGAAAGGAGAATTATTAGCTATGATTTTTCCTTAAAATTTTTCTCAAATTATATTTAACAGAACAAGGGCTTTTTATTAGCATTATATTAAAATGTAAAATTAAAGCAATTTAGAAAATTAGTAAAAGGTAGTTTAAGCATTTCAATATAATTAAATTACACTTTAAGCTGAATAGTATCTTGCAGAATAACTAGCAAAACATTATGTACTGTAATTATGGCAAAAACTAAAGAAATTAGTTATTATTATAAATTAGTTATTAAAACTATGTTTAAAATGTGTTGAAATATATAAAAATTAACTAAGAATGTTATAAATATATATAATGTTAATGTTCTAATAATGTTATATATAATATTAATGTTCTAACTAGCAATGTTTTATATGTAATGTTAATGTTATAACTAACTAAAAATGTTATATATACAGGGTGGGTCATTTATATGGATACACCTTAACAAAATGGGAATGATTTCCTAAATACAGTTTCCTGAAAAGTGGATTGGTCATCGTGGGCCAGTTGAATGGTCCCCAAGGTCTCCCAATCTGACGCCCTTAGACTTTTATCTTTGGGGTCATCTGATAACAAATGTGTCATATAAACTAATAATTTGGATTTCAATTGTACTTGT
>CAIGQZ010032511.1:368123-378461 GCA_903798205.1 Danio tinwini
TGTATAGAAGTGTCTTGAAAAAATCTAGTAAAATATTATGTATTGTCATCATGGCAAAGATAAAATAAATCAGTTATTAGAAATGAGTTATTTAAACTATTATGATTAGAAATGTGTTGAAAAAAATCTGCTCTATGTTAAACAGAAATTGGGGAAAAATAAACAGGGGGATAATAATTCTGACTTTAACTGTATATAATTTATAACTTAAAATATTTTGTTGCTTAACATATGTTTAACTATACATATATTCATATATTACCACATATATAGTAGAAATTGTTGTTTGTATATATTTATATATAGTCTATTTGACTACTCAAACAAAAATTCTGCATTATTTGTTATGTTTAAAATAATCATAAATGATCAGTTTTATAGCTTCATGCTCCTGTCCACTTTTTCCACCAGGCTGAAATATGACATTCTGTCCACCCTGCTCTCTCTATTAGTAGGCTATATCAGTGTCCACTGGATATCTGATGCTTTCCATATGCTAATCTGCAAGTTTAATGAGTCGTGCCACCATAGCAACATTTCACCTGAACGAATGAACAGACACTTTCTATTGTTCCACTATGTACTGCCGCTTTGCAGCACCAAGCACAAAATGCTTGATTATTTTCCAAAATCTTTCAATGACATGTGATTCCTGTGCTTTCAGTATTTTTGCAGGATTCAGTATGGAGCAGTATGTTAATTGATCAGCTCATGGATCCTCTTTGAGACACAGAGAGAAAGAGAGAGAGAGAAACCAGAGAGGAGGGAGCAAAGAATCAAGCAGCAGACAGTCAAACAAGACTTAGACAAGTTTAGCAAAAAAAAAAAAAAAAAACACTGAAAAATCTGAGTCAAGGATGAGTGCTTTGTTTGCTAAACTGGACCCCAGGAGGATTGAGTGGGACTCGTCCTGGTATGGGCTCCACTCTCGGATCCTGCGTACCAAACCTGTGGACTCCATGCTGGAGGGTTCGGGTGATCTGCATGGCACCAGACTAGCGCGTGTGCTGACCACAGTGGACCTGGTGTCACTCGGGGTGGGCAGCTGCGTGGGCACTGGGATGTATGTGGTTGCCGGGCTTGTTGCGAAGGAAATGGCAGGACCTGGAGTGATCTTGTCTTTCATTATCGCAGCTGTAGCGTCCATTCTGTCAGGTGAGACTTCATCAGCGTTTTGCATTTAAACATTAGAGCATCAAAATAATGTGAAGAGCTCAACATCTGAGAAGGTTTTTGTTGCTTGATTAAGATTGTTATGGGATATGATATTTTGTTGACAGACTTGGGTCAGTCCGAGTTAACTCATTAAAAGCCCACCAGCAACTAGAGTTGCCGAAGTTCATAGTTGCCATTTTCCTTTTATGAGTAATTTTCTAAATGTTATCCATGTTTAATTTCTTAATGACATGCAAGCAAACAAAAAACTTCAAGAAAGAAACAAAGAAATTGATTTACTTCCTGTCACATGAGGCCTTCACCGTCCTACCCCTAATTCCAGGATGCAAACCCTCCCAAATAAAGGGAATTTTCATGATACTAAAATAAAGTTTTTGTTTACAAATCTACATCAACATAATCATGAAGGTCTCTAGATTCATCCAAATAAAACAAATCTTTCAAGAGATCTATAGTTTGTTGTATACTTTGTCAAAAGTTCAAGCGGCAACTAAAGTTGCCGGTGGGCAAATACCTTGTAAGTACATAAATAATGTGGAATTAAAGATTTTCAAAAGCACCAGGGTCTGTGTTTTTTAGAAAATTGAGAAAAAACTTTTTTTGTTTACAAATATACCTGTGTATGTGTGTACATGGCCTTAGGAACTCAACTGAAACCTCAATAAATCTCTCAAAATCTTAGCTCATCAGGATCATTAAACAACACTTAACTTGTTACTATGCTGTCTGATTATTTCTGTCAGATGTCTGCAAAAGTCTGTAGTGAGATTTACTGAAAATACTTGTTTTGTTAGATGACGCCATTGTGGTATGTGTTTACTTTTGTGTATTTACACCAGTATTTACTTTACTTTTTGACTTGATTTTTGCTGTTGTTGACTGCTCTAACTCGGTCAACTCAGTGTGGGACCAAATACTCTATACTCTTGGGATTTTGCTGTGTAGGGAATGTATTAATGTTTGTATTAAATAATAATTATAATTAATTATTGCAATATTTGTAATATTTTTCTTTAATATATTTTTGTCTTTAACTAATATATATATATATATAAATATATAATTTTTTCATTTATCTTTTTGACACACAATAGTCTGTTGGGGAAACTAGTGTTTCATTCAGGTTTTTACAACATATTTGCCCTCCAACAACTATAGTTGCCGCATATTTAACAGGGTTTCTGCGGGGTCTTAAAAAGTCTTAAATTCGCTGTTCTAGGTCTTAAATATTTTTGCACAGGTCTTAATTTTCCGATGACTATGTAACGCTTTCAGTGTTTCCTCTAGGATTTTTTCCAGCTGTGGTGGCAGGACTGGTAGACACAGATCTACCAACTACCTATGGCGATAATTGTGTTCTTTCAATGACAAATGTCATGAGCGCAGTACAAGTCGAGATCGCATTCATGTAATAAGAGCATGCGAATCTCTTTGGTTGCGCGCCGATTGCCACTGTTCGGCACAAAACTTTTTGCATGCCCTCAAATATACTCTGCTCAAATGCAGTTTTTCTTGTGCGCGCTTAAATAAACGCTGCTGAAGTGCGATTTAGTGCGTTTATGTAACAAGTATGTCTCCAACATTTATTAGATTTGCTAGGAACATTTATAATTGCGTCCAATAGACCTACAGAGAGGCATTAGTGCGTCCTGAAGTAAAGTGAAACGGCTATAAACTTCAGCAAGATAGTCATTGTATGCAAAGCCATAGACTATAAAGTATAATTATGGAAACTGTTCATCTTAACTGAAAACTACTTTGTGTTTGCTGGCCTCACGCACCTGTTAGTCAGTTTGTCAGTCAGCATGTCACTTTAAAAGGTTAAACAAATAACGCACAGCACTACGATTACAGAAAAGTTTGCACTGTTATAATTCACTTACCTTTTAATACGTTTTGGTGTGATTATAACCCGCTATTAAAAAAACGACTGAATGTTTTTGAATGGGAAGCTGCCATGCCCCGCCATGGAAGAATGAATGTAGCGGAAACCATGGCTATATATAATGCTTTTTTAAATTCTTTTTTGTTGTTGTTGCTTGGTTTTCGTGGTGTTGTAGTTCTTCATTTCACTAGTCCAATTGTAATTTGCGGTATCACAACTACAAATGAGGCCGACATGCAATAGCCAATCAGCTCTCTGCTATTGAACTCTGTGCGCGTGGTGAATGTGACGTCATCGCTGTGTTTGCGGACGTTCGCTTTGGGTGCGCGCGACATGGTTTCGGCTGGCGGAGCTCATGTAATGTTTTGAGACTGGAGTGAACAGTTCGCGCAGCGCCGCGTTTGATTTGAGTAGAATATGAAACACTTTGAAGAGATTTTGTCTTAAACGAGTATGTCTGTACACACATCTTCTTTATGATCCGTCCATGCCTGATCAAATATTGTATGTTTTTGATTTATTCTTGCCATAATAAAAATATAGTTGTAGAGCAACCCAAGTTCTGTTGCCATTAATATTTAACTTTAATAGGTAGAACTGTCCGAGATATGAACAAAAGCGATGTGATGCATCATTTATATAAAAAAATTAGATTTAAAATCTTAAATGGTTATAAAAATCTTTATAATAAATTATAAAAATAATAAAAACAATTATCTTGAATGATATTAATGATATGACCAGTTCCGGAAACGTTCTACTATTCTGTTTATCCGTCAGATTTTTCTGTCTGTTTTTTTTAGACCGCCCCCTGTCATTTAAAAGAATATCTCAATGACGAATGCGTCAAGTATAAAAGCCTCGTCAGTTTCGTGAGGTGTGCGATGTGGCACCAAGCGAAAGTATAAATCAGACTTAAGATGTTTGTTTTTTCTGTAGTTCAATGGTGCATCCAAACCTGTCTTTAGTACTGTTCAATTTGAATACATTTATTTTACCACTAATTTTGTGATTTTGTATTTTCTGTTTATGTGTATGTGTGTTTTTGATATTGTGATATAGGTCTTAAATTTAATACTTAATGGTCTTAAAAAGGTCTTAAAAAGTCTTAAATTTGACATTACGATATCTGCAGAAACCCTGTTTAAATACGATTTTCTTGAAAAAAATCAAAAACCTGGAAAAAATAAATGCAAAACATGTTCATATAGGACACTATTAACAAGGCTACATACATGAAACCATTTTTAAAAATTGGGCACAAATGGGTTAAAAGAACCAGGCTATTTTGCCCACCTACAAAACAAAGTAATAAAACTGTAAGTTTTAAAATAAAATTCAGAATTAACTTTTCTGTTTTTTTTTATACTTTTTGAAATACTTAATTTTAGTTTTTTTACTTTTTTGAGAAAAATATATTTTTCATCTTGTTTCCAATCACTTCATAGATCAATAAAAAGTAAAACAATAAATACATAATTTTACCACATTTTAAAATATGAAAATCCATTTTATTATATATTATAACAATTATAGTAATTATAAAGTGTTAGTTATTATTATTATTATTATTATTATTATTAGTAGTAGTAGTAGTAGTAGTAGTAGTAGTAGTATGTAAATCTTGTTATTGTTATGTAAGTTTTGGAAAAAATATATTTTGCCATAGATTTCTTCCTTATAATAATAATATTAATAATGATAATAATAAAATTATCAAAAATGACATGAAAAATAGAAGATATTAGAAGAAAGTATTATTACAAGTATTTACATATAAAATGCTGAATACATATTTTTCAGCATCCAGCAATGAGGTTTTAAAGGAACATTTTATGAACATTTTATTAACAGAGTTAAACAGTTGAGTTTTACCATTTTTTAACCCATTCAGCCTTTCTCCGGGTCTAGCAGGAGAGCAGCACTTTTAGCTTAGCATAAATCATTGAATTGGATTTGACTATTATTCTCCTCAAAAGTGTCCAAAGAGTTTGGATAATTGTCCTATTTAAAGCTTAACTCTTCTGTAGTTACGTTGTATACTAAGACACGACTGAAAAGGAAAAGTAGTTATTGTCTGGGCTGATATGACTAGAAACTATTATTTCATTCCTGTGTAATAATCAAGGATCTTTGCTGCTGTACCATGACTGCAGCTGTCGCAATGATATTACGCTGTGCCTGAAAATAGTCCCCAGCACCAAGCCATATACCTGCACTACAAGTTCAAATCTGAGTATCATCAATGTAGCTGCTGCAGTCAGGGTATAGCAGCAAAGTTCCCTGACTGAAAAAAAACAACAATTCCAGAACAATGCAGAAATATCGAAATCAAATCAAATCTTGAAGTGTGCATGAACTTGTCAGACATCTAATCTTCTTCATTTTCACACAGGTGTCTGCTATGCTGAGTTTGGAGTGAGAGTCCCTAAAACCACAGGCTCTGCCTACACATACAGTTATGTCACAGTGGGAGAATTTGTGGCCTTTTTCATTGGCTGGAATCTTATACTAGAGTATCTGATTGGTACTGCAGCCGGAGCCAGTGCATTGAGCAGCATGTTTGACTCTTTAGCCAATCACACCATCAGCCGCTACATGATCAACCATCTAGGAACTCTGAATGGCCTCGGTGAGTGTAAGATGCTTAACAAATCAAAACAAAAGCAAATGTCTTTATTTAAGTCAGTTCATTCTGTTAACACTCTGTTAAAGTAGTTGCATACAGCCTGTGTTATTGTCAGGCAAGACTTAACTAGACCCAACATGTTTTTAATAAAAAAAATGTAACAGTAAAATACAAAAAAAAACTAAGATTTTTTTTTTGCCACAATCACATCATATACATCAAATATGTCCTGTTATTTTGATATTATATCCTGTTATATACACTCTCAGAAAAAAATGGTACAATGTATCAAAGAAGGTACAAACCCTTGTCACTGGGGCAGTACCTTTTAATGGAACAGAATTGTACCTTAAGACAAAGAAACAAATTTGTACCATTGCAGTTTGTACCTTTAAGGACACCATGGGAAACCAAAATGTACCTTTGGTTTTTAAAACCTGCAGATACAATATTGTACCTTCATCAAAGGTACAAATGTGATCCATCAAGATACCACTACAGTGACAAGACACTTTGTACCTTAACAGTGTCAAATGTGTTCCTTAAAGAACTATTAAAAGGCTTTTTGCTTTATCCAAAATGGGTCAATTTATTTTCAGTAAATATAAAACAACAAATGCATTTTAAACAATGTTTTTAAAATAAGTTTATTTTTGTGTAAATTCCCCTTTTCTATTTACAATAAATAAAAAATACTTTAACATTCAATACAAATTTTTGCTAAATATTTCACGTTTCACAAAAATGTTACAGAAATACATTCGCCATCTACAATATAAAACATTTTTTTCTCCAATTTTCACACAACACCTTTGTAATTTAATTAACCTAACTTTAAAATAGAAATATAGTTATGCAGAAGTATTGTAATGAGATGCACAATGTTTGATTAGTTTTACAATGCTAAAATGTCTGCATGAACACTTGGCATTTGCAGGACTTTTGTCAGCTTATGTGCGTAGCAGAAAGTAAACTCCAAAAGGTGCGGATATCAATAATGAATATGTATTCATGAGAAAATGCTTACCAAATGTTTATTAAAAATGCCTTAAATGTTTAGTTTACAATACCTATAGTTTTGTTTAACCAGTTGTTTTGCATTATAGAACTTAATTATTAATGTTTATGAATTTTATTTAACATATGCTTTTAAATGATGATTCATATTTAATATGGAAATTATTCATAAAATTACTTTGCCTTTTCAGTAATATTAATTTTCATACTGTAGATATTGTAATAAAGAAGTTGTCCAACCCTAAATGTACCTTTTTTATGAGAACAATTAAGTACCTTCATTTCAGTTGTTCTATAAAAGGTACAGAACAGTATCATAAAAGCTCTTTTTTTAAATATATAAGGTACAACTTTTACAAAGGTACAAAACTGTTTTTTAAGGAACATTATTTGTACCACCATGCGGCACGCGCCAATGTGTACACATACAGTACTTAAAAATTTCAACACAGTTCTTCTCTCTCATATTGCACTTTTTAATAACATTTTATTTGGTAACACTTTACAATAAGGTTGTATTAGTTAATGCATTAACTAACATAAACAATACATTTATTACAGTATTTGTTCATTTTAGGTCATGTAAGTTAATGAAAAATACAGTTTTTCATTGTTAGTTCATGTTAACTCATGGTGCTTTAACTAATACTAAAAAACATGAATTTGTATTTGTAATAAGGCATTAGTAAATTTTAAACTATGATTAATAATTGCTGAACAAAATTAGCTCATGTTAGTAAAATAACTAACATTAACTAACATTAACTAAGGAATCCTTATTGTAAAGTGTGATCTTTAATTTTTTTTAACACTGGTTTGATTCTTCTTTTTGCAACTAATCCTCACCTCTTTATTTAATTCTATTACATTTCCCTTCCAAGTTAGAAATATTTACATTTACTTAAAAAATAGTCCAAATCCTCACAACATTAAAACTGATTTAATATCCTCTTCTTTTGTCAACACACTTTACAGATGGTATTTGCTTTGATGTTGGCCTTAGTTAAAACAGAAACAGCAAAAACTAAATAATATAAAGTACTTTAATATAATACTATTATAGTAAAACCATACTAAGCAATGAATGAATGTGTCTATGGTGCTTACATAGTGAGTCAATAGCCCTTTTGACACATACAGACTTTTCCGGAAAATTACCGCCAATTTTCCAGAAAGGGATCATGTGTGAACAAGCCATTTTTGAAAATACCGGTAAATTCATTCCGGCAATTTTCTATAAACAGAAGTTGTAACATTACCTGTAATTTCTAGGAATGCTGTTTTAGTACAGGGTAGCGCTCCTTTGACATGAATGTGGGACCAAGGTGTAGGGGATGACTGGCCATCTGGAGCCAGAGATATGTAAACATTTATACATATATCTATGATCGGGAGTTTTCCAGGTGGTCAGTATGCAATTTTTTTTTTATCTCACAAGCTGCAACACAAACTCAAATGTACATCTCAATATGCGAAAGTGTTCCTCCATTTATTTTCATCGATGTTGTTCATGATATCAATCAGAATTTGTAATGTCATCAAATGTGTAAGCAGAGATGTTTTTATCTGCCCTTAGCGCTTCTGCCGGATGGTAACGTAAATTTTCTCCTAGTTATTCGGTCCGTCTTTGGAACAAAAGCAGCTGCATGAATACTAAAGTTTTAAATAACAGTGTAACCATCAAGAAAATGACTGACCCTCTTTATGTTTAATACAAATGCGTCCATTTAAGCTCATTTTTGGTTAATGATGTCAGAATTTATCTGTATTTTGGAATGGTCCTTGCCTGTGTGAACAGCACATACTTGAATTTAAAATAAAGTTGGTATCATATATTTACCGGTATCACTGTGGTAAGGGGCTAATGATCTGCATCTGTGTGAGTCTCAAGCGGGTCACACACCGGATGCGCTGCTCAGTGCCACGACACGGCGGTCACATGACAGTTGGAAGTATCGGACACCAGACGCGCACATTTGCACGCTATTTAAAATGAAACTATTCAGATGGTGCTCTGTGGCGCGGCAGAAATATGAACAGTGTCCTGAGTCAAAGCTGGGCTCCGTGGACAGACGCCGACTTGCAGCGCCAGTGTGTGTACTCTGATAGAAACCTATGTTTAGAAATCTAAAATGATCACATGGTGCTGAGTGGCTCGACATGCCGCGTCGCCGAGCGGCATATCCGGTGTGTGGCCCCCTTCAGTGTCCACTTCGGTAAACCTTCTCAGCTTTGTGCTGCAAAACATTATAGTATGTGTAGTCCTGGTGAGTGTTTGGTGGCGTGTATGTTGCTGGAGTATCCTCTAGACCAGTGGTCCCCAACCTTTTTATTACCATGGACTGGTCAACGCTTGTCAATTTTACCGCGGACTGGGGGGTGGGGCATTCGCAAGTTTCTAGGCGACCATCAACCATTTTCTCAGAGGATGACAAGATGACAAACCGTTGCTGTCACTCTGATACAAGTTTTATTTATGGAGAAAATTACAAAGCACTGCAGTGTTTGGGTGTTCTGTGTTTGTCTGAAATAAATAGTCTACCGAAATGTGTATATTCCATACAAATTATGAAGCTGATCGGTCAGTTCTTGTCATGTGACTCACGATGCGCCGGCGGCATTCATTCAACTGGGTGCGTCTGAAAGGCACGAGCACGTCACGCCATGCACCTCCACTGGAAATAACGAACTTGGGCAAACTCTAGAAAAGATGCCATATGTGAACAACCCCTAAAAGGCCGCCGTCATTTGCGATCTCCAGCAGTTGATCTTCTTGTACAGACATGTTGGACTCACCTGATTTGTTGACAAATGGGTTGCGGATCTATTCCTTGGCAGTTTGCGGGTCCTTCACCTTTTCCCCTTAGCCAAGAAACTTTCCAAAGGCGCCATTTTTTACTCATTTTGCTGCTTGTGGGTTCAATTTGGCCGCTCAAGTAACCGAGATGTAACCGGGAGAATACGGTCATTTTTTCAAATAAAAGATCGTTCAGACTCAGATAATAAATAAAACGGAAATAATTAATGACTTCTTCTGCTGCCCGGTACCAATTGATCCACGAACCGGTACTGGTCCGCGGCCCGGTGGTTAAGGACCACTGCTCTAGAGAGTCTGGTGGATACTCCAGCTAATATTCTGGTGCTGTGGTTTGTCCATACTACATGTTAAAGTTTCCCTCATGCATCTCACTCCAGGTAAAGGGGAGGAATCTTACCCAGATCTGCTGGCTCTGCTGATCGCTTTGGTGGTGACGGTGATCGTTGCTTTAGGCGTGAAAAACTCTGTGAGCTTCAATAATGTGTTGAATGTTGTTAACTTGGTTGTGTGGGTCTTCATGGTTCTCGCCGGACTGTTTTTCCTCTCTGGAGCCAATTGGGAAGGTGGGAGGTTTCTACCCTATGGCTGGTCAGGGGTAAGAATGTTTTTTTTACGGTGCCTAAGAGAGCCCAAACATGCTGGAAGTTAAGAAAACATTTGCAAATATAAAAAAAAAAACACTTGAATAAATTTGACTATACACATGCTCACAAACCCCCACAACACATGCAAATACAGTGTTACGTTCTCTAACCTTGCATGGCTCCACAAAGCAAGCCAGAACCCGTAACAATAAATAAAATAAAATAAAAT
>CAIGQZ010032511.1:396843-411805 GCA_903798205.1 Danio tinwini
TATATATATAGTTAGCTATATGGTTTGGTTGATTTTCATTTCATGAAAAAAAATCATTACAAAAATGTGGTATGAATATGACATTGCAAAATAATCGTTAACATTGTCACTATGTACACACTGTGGGGGAAACCAGAGCACTCAGAGGAAACCCACGCCAACACGGAAAGAACATGCAAACTCCACACAGCAATGCCAACTGGCTCAGCCAGGACTCAAACCAGCAGCCTTCTTGCTGTGAGGCGACACTGAGCCACCGTCTTGCCCCCGTATAAAAGTGAACACTATAAATGTAGACTTCATGAGACTTTACTTAACAAATAGTGAGTGAACCCTTTGTCTTCAAATTATTAAGCAAAATCTATGTGCACAATTATATAAAATGTAATTGTCAATTTAACAATTCCAAGTCAAAATTGGTTTGAAATCATTTCTTAATATATTAAAGTAAATTACCTAATCGCTTTTTACAGTGTTCATTTAAAAAAAATGTTGATCCAGGAACATTTTCTACTTGACAAAATTGATCACTAATGGATTTTCTAGGTTTGATGGTGTTGTTAATCACGTTTCTCTAATTACAACAATTTTGTGTGTATGTCTTAGTGAACTTAAAACAATATTTGTTCTTGAGCATGTACTTATTAAACCCATTTGCACTTGTGATGGATAAGCTACTTATCTAAAGCAGGGGTGCCCAAACACTTTCGTATGAAGGGCCAAAAACCATTCAAAACACTTGAGAGCAGTGGGCCGAAGACAAATATACCAAACTATATTACATTTATCTTGCCATGCTTCATTTCGTAATTTATTTAAAAACATTTCAAAATAAATAGAAAACATTCACTTAAATTGTATTACTAATGCAGTGTAACTTTTTAAATGATAACTTATTGCAATAAAAACATAATCGCATTTATAACACAGTGGAGTTTAACGCTGAATGCACTAGTCTCCGCATTATTGGGTGACAGTCAAAATCTGATTCACGGACACCATTTAACTCAAACATTTCATTTCAGTTAGCTTTTAACAATGAAACAAACAATGGGTTACATTCAATTTGAATTGACAATCTTGAAAGGATTCCAAATATTCTCCCTCTCTTCTCCGATTGGTTGGTGGGCCAAATCAAAAGGTTACCATGGACCAACTTTGGCCCGCAAGCCCTAGTTTAGACATCTGATCTAGAGGGATGTGTTTTATTGAGGCTTCATAAGTGCCTTAAAATAAGCCCTTCCTAATGGCATTCCACTAAAATCAAATAGTTGTTTAGAAATTAAACCAAATGAATGTTTTTATTTGATGTGAGTTGCTGTTTGATTGTTGTTAATTGACACATTTACACAATCCTCGTTTACCAAAACCTCAGGTTGCGTCCTTAAAGCTGAAAGCTTTACTACACGCTCTGAAAACCCCTTTAAAGAAGCATGGAGTGGACTTTTCACCTTACATCATCTCCACAGCTGTGTTTGATCTAAAATCTCCAGCTCTCCCTTGAATTTGAAGGGGAAATATTATGATTGGCTCCCTGTGAAAGCTTAATAGTTCTCAAAATATTTTGCGACACTGATATCAAATTCTTTCTGCGTTGGTTTGTAGAAATGTCTTACTCTTGCGGTTTCACCCTTGTTTAGGTTTGTGCGAGGATATTTACATTTCATCCGTATAGCTATGCGCATAAAATCATTCTGATTCAGAACACATGTAAATACACAAAGATCAAGAGTTACATGTTTTAAAGGATATACAATTGTATTTTAAGCGGAATAATAAAATTAATATATTTTACAAGCACAGATGGTGTCTTTTTTGTGTCTTTAGTCATAACAATAATAATGTTTTGCATTTGAAAACTATTTTTGTGTATTTTTCTAATCATTTCGCAATACTTTGGTCAGTTTTTCAAAACTCTTCACACTGTGAAGATACTATGGCTTCATTTTTTTGAGACTTAACGAAAGAAAAAGTTGCATAGATCAGTTTGACGGGTTTTTATGTCATTGTTTAATGAGTGAAAAAAATGGAGGGTTGACAATTTAAGACATAAGAAATATTTAGGTTTTTGGGTCATTTTCAGTGTTAAAATAAATAAATAGTGCCGTGTTAAAGCACTGTGTAAAGAGTTAAAAAAATGCTGAAAATACTGAGTTAGTATTTTGTTATAAAAAAGGACCATAAATCAGTGTAACATGAGACTGTGACATTATTTATTTACATATCCAGACATGGTTTTATTACAGTAAAGATAACCAAGTTGTTTTGTTACCCTTTGGTTACCATGATTCAAAACAACAACAACCATATTTTTGTAGATCTGAAATTTGGACCCATACCAATAACTCTTTAAACGTGTAAAGCTGATATGTAATCCGCTTTATGTACAGTAAATACAAATCTTGATGTATCTAAAGCCTCAGTCAGATCATACGAATTTGTCACGATTTCGGCACAGTTTTTTTGACGTAGGGTGTCGTGGGGATTCGTAAATGACAAATGGGTCTTGTAATACAAGATTCAATCATTTATTTTCGTGTTAAGTGGCATAGTTCACGACAAACAATACCATGCCTGCGACGCCTCACGACATCCTCACAGAAAGTCTAGCATGTTTCATTTTTTTTCTCGTTTTACACTACGAGTTCCGTCACGTAGGTGACACTGTGCAATAGGAGCACATCATTTCTCGGTTATATCAGTGGGTACTGCTGTTAATGTGTCGGTCAGGTAATCAAAAAATAGGCTGCATATTTCCTTATAGGTGGGTCACGGGTGGATGAGATCAATCATTGGTTATGCAAACTCTAACTACCTTTTCTAAAATTTTAAGATGTTTTAAGCAATTTTATCTGACAGACTGGCACAAATATGCAGATTTTGTTCTTCCGAGGTAATCTGGGAACATGTTCAGTGCTGCGAATACATTGTAAAAGCATTTCTTCTTTATTTAAATGTCATTAACAGTGAAAACAGTTTAATATCGGCTTCCTGCTAATTTTATTTAGGCTAGATTATTAATTTATTTAACAAACCAACACAATCTCACCGCAATTCGTGTTTTGGTGCATATAGCGGACTTGTTTTGAAGCGTTTCAACTCAAATGTTATTCGTTATTCTTGTTTTTCTAGATAACTGACCAACAAAAGGTACATTAAAATTAGGATAAAAATACAATAAACTCAAACTACTTATTTAAAATCAGCTGAAACAACACAATTATTTAGACCACTTCATAGTTTTATGCTCAATCAACTTAAATGTAATGGATTGCGTGAAACCCTGCATTATGTACAGTGTAGGAAAAAATACTATGGCAGTCAATGGGTACGAGCTACCAAGGTACGATTTATTGAATTCTATATTACTGTACACTCCAAGAAAAGTGTTGCTGCTTGTTCAAACTAGTTATTTAAAATCAGCTTAAACAACACATTTAGGATAAAAATTATACAATAAACTCAAACTAATTTAAAATCAGCTGAAACAACACAATTTTTTAGACCACTTATTAGTTTTATGCTCAATCCACTTAAATGCAATGGATTTGTGTTGAGACAACTTGAATGAATTGCCTTGAAACCTGCATTTTTTACAGGGTAGGAAAAAAAATACTATGACAGTTAATTGGTATGAGCTACCAACATTTTTCTAAATATCTTCTTTTGAGTTCAACAGGATAAAAAAACAAAACAAAATAGTTTTGAACAGGTAAAGGGTGAGTAAATAATGGCCAAATTTACTATCTATTTAAAGGTGCAGTGTAAGTTTGACACCCAGTAGTTGAACTAGGTATTACATTCCTGAAACAAAACAAACGCAAGCACAGGTTGTCAGATTGCAGACAGGAGCGAGTGGTTTAAACCGTGTGCTAAAAAAAACAAAAAAAACAGCACACGATAGAAGGAATATTTTCCATATTAAAAGGAGTTTTCGTTCAAACCAACACCTCGAGTTGATATATTAGAAACAGCTTCTATTTCTCACAGCTGAACAACAGAAAACTGACAATGATCACCTCAGGAAAACCTCATGTGCTTTATTCAGTGCTAAATGCTAACAACGTGAGTTTGAATGCCGTTTTACATGACATTTATTGCAATAGCAGCAGCAGATAGTTCACCTCAGATCTTGAAAATAAAACTGTTTAAAATTGAACTTTAGAACTAAACACAAATAATCAGCATGTTCATTTTATAATGTTAAAGGTTTAATTTGTAGTAATTAAGATTATAAACCTTACCATTTCTTGAGTGAGTGCATATTCTGTGCTTCTGAAAGGCTGTATTTAAATTTCTGTCACGTTTCATCTGATGCAAACAGCTAAATTGATCATCACAGCGTATGTCGCCACGTTGTGTGTTGTTAGGATACGGGGTTACTGTGTAACTTGCTCACCTAATGTTTACGTTCATAATATTTGTATTATTTGCTAATTAATAACTTAAAGTCTAGTTCACACTACAGGATTTTAAGCCAGATTTGAAAGTTAACGAGCTCGCCGTCAGATCGCAGACGGAAACCCAATATCTAGCATGCTGAATATTCCAGAGCAGTCGGCCGACTCGACCCCACAAGTGGTCAGATGTAGTGATAAGCTGCCGCCAATGAGAGCACATATCAGCATGAGCTGAATGGCCAGTGTGCTCAGGAGCTCAACAGAAACGTCTGTGATTGGCCAGAATAGGCATTGATGGACTTGCTTCATTCTGCGTTAACACAGACATGAGAGTAGGCTATATTAACAGTAGAACTCGAATTCTGTAACTTTTAGAATTACCATACTGGTCATACTGACCGTTCTCATATAAGATGTCATATTGTCACGTCATATTTACATTCAAAACTTCTATTGAGATATTCAAATTTAAATGTCTGTCATCATATTTTATGACACCATTACCCTAAAAATATTATCTTTTTTGGTAAAACAGCCTATAAATATGTAGTTAATATACCAGAACACGCAAAGGTCTGGGCCTCGCTTTCATTTTCACTTTCAAACAGGAGCTGTTTCGCGGCACAGAATATGCTGTTTTGAAAGATATATCTGAAGTAAATTTATGTTTTTACTATCAGAACGTTATGTTTAGGTTAGCAGGAAGTTACTAGGCAAAAAAGGCATGCATATTTAAAGTCACAGCAAAAAGGCACAAACATAAATGCAGTCATTTTGACCAATATGGTCATTAAAGCTAGAAATACTCAGGTTTTTTTCTGGCTTTGTAATACAAAAAAAAAAAAAAAAACAATGTTAGAAAGAAATACAGATATTTAGAAAACGTCAGGGTGTTATAGATATGTTAGTTTTATTTCAAAGAGTTATTAAATTACAAAAATTAAAAACTCTCTGACTGCCTCTGTAGTTCTAGTGTTAAAGCCACATCTATCTACTTGAACCTTGCAGATGAGTGATTGATCCGCTGACGCATCAGTTGACTGCCGTTTTTATAATGCTCACTTGAAAGCTTGAAACGCTGTCAGTAACGTAATCAGCACACAAGCAGCCAAAAGCGTTCAGCTTTTTCTGATGACTCCTCCCTCAAAATTTCATTGGCTCTGGTTTGGTAGCTTGACTGAGCTGTTGGCGAACGAATTGTTCTCAGATCATGTAGTGTGTAACCCCTCGTCCCTTGTGGATCATTCACGTAGTGTCGCATAAGTGTGAACAACACAGCGATTAAAAGATACAAAATCAAGTCATGTAGTGTGAACGGCACAGCGATCAGCTGATGTTTAAAGTCATGTAGTGTGAACTAGGTTTAATGTGGAACTCTAAATCTGCATCTCATTTCGGAGGCTGCTAATGTCCACAAAAGGTTGCATTTCGGTCACGGACGCATGCTTGGGGAGTCTTTCTGAATGAATGAATGGAATACGTAGTTTTCCACCAAGGCAACCCGGGCTGCTGAAATATAATTGGCTAAAGTGGCAGTGGGCGGGTTAAAAGAACCAAAGCAGAATATCTGACTTCAGCATTGTTTTTCAGATAAACAACAATGTTCACTTAGCATGTTTCTTAAATATCTGCAAACATATGATGTCATTTTTATGCTTTAGAAGAGTCAAAAACTTACATACAGCACCTTTATAGTCAAAATGCAAGGTTGATATTAGTTGAGACGTCCTCAAATACGTCCAAAGAATGCATACAATAATGCTTGACCACAATAAATCAATCACCAAGCAACCATATGAGACCTTAAAAATGAGCAGTTTTCCTGTTCCAGACATTTTTTTTTTACATTTCAGAAAGTGATTTCCTAAGAGGTTTAGTGCAGGATGCTGCGAGACGCTCTCCAGGAAAACAGTGCAGATCACATCTGCTCATTTAACCACACAGACTTCCTGTCTGTCTGAGTGAATAAGCTGTCCTAAACATTGGCATGAGCTAATAAGCCAACTTTTTTTGTAATGTTAAAATAAAGTCAGTGAAAACAAAACATACGAGTAAAATGAATACTGTGTAAATAAACATGCTCAGGAAAATCAGAAGTCTTTTCCTTTGGATTCATCTCTTTGTCTTTTCGAACAAAGCCTTTAACCTCCAAACGTCTGTCAAGTGTGTTCCCTCCAAAATCTTCAGATGTTTGCAGTCAATCCATGGCGGTAGAAAAACAAATTCTTCACATACTTCTTTGTTGTGTGTCTGTGAGCTTGTGTCCAAATCTTGAGGTAAAGAGCTAAGTTTAGTTTTTTCCCCAGTGAGTCTCTCACACATGTTCGCTCTTGGCACGGCTGTTTATAGCAGGGCCGTAGCTGGTAACTCCATCGTGGTTTGAGTAGTAGTAGCGGGTTTCAGCATTCTCGCTTGGGCCGGAGCTGGTAACACCATCGTGGTTTGAGTAGTAGTAGCGGGTTTCAGCATTCTCACTTGGGCCAGAGCTGGTAACTCCATCGTGGTTTGAGTAGTAGTGGCGGGATTCAGGATTCCCACTTGGGCCGTTGCCTTTTGAGCAACAAACCATCACAGAGCCAGCAAAAAAACAGAGCGCTGAACCGACCCAGCCAGCATACAGAGAGAATCCAAAAGACATCAGGCCATCTAGCTTTCCAATGGGGAACCACACCGTCGACACCATCCCACACAGAGCTGAAAACAGCAGTAATGCTCTTCATAATCACATACAATAAACATCACGTTAAAGCAGGCGATTTGTAAATCATTTTGAGGGAAGAAATGTCTAGATGTGTTTACGTTTTCTGTGGTTTTAGGGGCACTGAGTGAAATGCTTTTACTGGGGGTTATTGTAAGAACTTTTACGAAAAAATATTTTATTGTAATGAGTGTAAGTCTCCATGGTTCTTCTCAAGATAAAGGGATAAAAAAGTTTTGCACTGGATTTCCTTGCATTTTGTTTTTAAATAAACATTTGTAAAGAGTCCCCTTAAGTAATGTAAAGAAAGCACTGGTGTATTAAAATGGCGAACCGTTTTCATCTATAAAATATGTCATAGCATTTATATTCGTGCTATTATAGTCTTTTTTTACCTCGTGTCTTTAGGTAATAGTTTTAAGACAAGTAAGATTGTGGGTATCAGTAATATTAAATAATTACATGTACTTATTATATAGTTAGGGTTAAAATGCAGTTGCATGCAATTCTGCATAAGTTACTATAGTAAGTACTAGTGTTGGGGGTAATGCATTACAAGTAACAAGAGTTATGTAATAATATTATTTTTCTAAGTATTACTTAAAAAAATTAAGTAATAATATTTGAGTTACTTAGTTTGCTGAATAAAAATCTGTGTAATCATGTTGAATCACACTCACACTCGATTCACACAGGGCTTCAGTGTCAAAGCTTGACAGAGGGTGGGTCTAAAGTTAAGGCTGATGCAATTGTCATAGCAGTGTCAGCCAATTTAATTAGTCCGCAATCAGCTACTGTCTGAGCAGGGGTGTTTGCATAAAGCGATCTAACTTGCTGCACTTCCGTTGGTGCTTGAAAAGTTGAGAAATTCCCAACTTCTGCAGCGAGCAACGGTGCTAAAGCGGCACAGATGGATCCACTATTCAGTCCGGCAACGTTTGACGTCAACTATTCAATGTGAATGGGCCGTTAAGTTTTTGTGATGGAAGTATTCTCATTATTTTGATCACATGGAAGAAAAGCATAGTCTCAATGCACAGTGATTTTACTGAACTAATGAGACAAAAAAACTATATATGACATGTAAAGTGGCAAGAAGTTTTTAGAAGGTAACATTATTTAGATTTTTTTAAAGGCCAGTTAAGGTTCTACAGTGTGTCATTAAATGCAGAGCTCCTCTATTAAAAAAAAACTGCAAGTTTTGAAAGAGATCAAGCCTCAGCCAGGTCAGAAAAAGTAATGCAAAAGTAACTCAAAAGTAACGTAACGCATTACTTATCATAAAAAGTAACCAAGTAATGTAACTAGTTATTTTTTGGGGGATAGTAACTCAATATTAGAATGCATTCCTTTAAACAGTAACTTTCCCCAACACTGGCAAATACATACAACATGTGTCAGACACCTTAAAATAAAGTGGTACAGAATTGTTAATAATTAATTACTCATTCATTTATTCATTTTCTTTTTGGCTTAGTTCCTTCATTAATCCAGGGTCGCCACAGCGGAATGAACCGCCAACTTATCCAGCATGTTTTTTACGCAACGGATGCCCTTCCAACAGCAACCCATCTTTGGGAAACATCCACATACACACTCATTCACACTCATACATTACGGACAATTTAGCCTACCCAATTCACCTGTACTGCATGTCTTTGGACTGTGGGGGAAACCAGAGCACCCGGAGGAAACCCACACGAATGCAGGGAGAACATCTAAACTCCACACAGAAACGCCAACTGACCCAGCCGAGGCTCGAATCAGCAACCTTCTTGCTGTGAGGCGACAGCACTACCTACTGCGCAACTGCATCGCCTAATAATAAATTAGAGTGTCTAAAAATAAGTATTAGAATCTAATAAATAAAATAATAGCATCTATGTAATATGTACAAGTATTGGTAACACTTTATTTTGATGGTCCCTATTGCACATTTTTTGATTGCAACTATATACCAACTAAATCTCATTTGAGTATTAGCAGACTGCTTAATATCTGCTGATACTGCTCCTTCAATAAACATTTAACTGACTATAAGAATCTTTGCAAGTACATGTCAACTTACTCTAACCCTAACCTAACAGTCTACTTATAATCTAATCAGAATTAGTTGGCATGTAGAAGCAATGTAACTTAAATTCAACAAAATGCATTAAAGGGACCATCAAAATAAAGTGATACCCAAGTATTTAATAAATATTCTTGTATGTAATGATTACGTACTAATACCTAATGCATGTATATACATATACAACTCACTAATGAAACATAATAGTCAAAACTAAATAGCTGATAATTCAGTGAAAAATTACTATACAAGTCATTGTCAACAATTTGAAACACCAGTAGATATTTATGCAACAATATAATGATTAAGTACTAGTATCTCATGAATAAGAACTAGTATCTATTTAAAATGCACTAATAACTAAAGAATAAGCACTAGTAATATACTGTATGTAACCCTGAACCACAAAAATTGTCAAATTTTTTTCATTAAAATTATTAAAATTGAGATTTAAACATCATCAGAAATCAGACTAAATCAGTTTCCATTGATGTATGGTTTGTTATGATAGAAAAATATTTTACTGTGATACAAATATTAGAAAATTTGGAATTAAATTTGAGAATTGAAAGTTTACATTTATAATTGTCTAAATTAATTTCTTAGCAATGCGTTATAAACATTATTATTATTTTTGGCATAAATGTAGTTGAATAATGATAAAAATATACCTATGGATCATAAAATGAGACTATTCAACTGAATCAAGAACCAATAATCAAATATAGAACTGAATCAAATCGAAAGTATAAATGGAAAGCTTGTGATTGGGAATCAAATGAAATCTAAATCCATACCCTGCCCAAATAACTATATTAATGTCTATATCAACACTTGATACTGTTCTGTTAACTTTTTAAAGCAATGTCTCTTTACCAATTAGTACCAAATGTCTACTTTAGTGTGAAATGATTGGAAGATTGGAAAGTTTTATGCATTACAGAACTACAAATCATCTCCAAAACACCTGTGAAAATGGGCCGGACAGCTGACCATGACTGACTCTTCCCACAGTAACAGGATGTAGGAAATCTGTTTGACAGTTACTTCAGTCAAGGACAGTTTCAGGCCTGTATGTTGAAAGCATGACTTCAGGGAGGATATGAGCATCAGATCACAACATCTAGCATTTTGCTTAGAGCTGCTATATTTTCAACACTTTAATAAATGACTTTATTTTAGGCTCATAAGTAACACACCAATGGACACTTTGCTGGAAATGCTACCATTAGTACAGCATGTCACCAGAGTCTGAGGTCAACAGCGTGCAAGCTGATTCCGCAGCCTCTCAATCTCTATTGGAGGTTTATGGATAACAAATACTATATTTATTATTAATTACTATAGTTTTCCCAGAAATGGGTTACAGCTGGAAGGGCATCCGCTGCGTAAAACATGTGCTGGATAAGTTGGTGGTTCATTCCGCTGTGGTGACCCTGGATTAATAAAGGGACTAAGCAAAAAAGAAAAAGAATAAATGAATGAATAAATTACTATAGTAAATTTTCATGTGGGTGCCTGATGACTGAAAATAGATCACAGCAAAATCCTCTGAGAAAAGATAGTATTTGGTCCCTCTCTAAATTGAGTTAATGTTTCTCAAGTTAATGAGACAATAGGCCCTTTCACACATACAGACCTTTTCGGAAAATTGCCACCAATTATATATACCGGTAAATTCGTTCCGGCAAACAAAGAGAAGTTGCAACAATTCCAGTAATTTTGAAAAAAAAAAAAAAAGGAAAATTGCCGGAAAGAGCGTGTTCACTGTTAGAACACGCTGACGTGAGACATCTACTTCAGCCAATCAGAAAATTCAGATGCATTCACATCCGCGCAGTTCATGAAAATAAAAGCCTTTGAATATTTTTCCAGACACATTTATCCTCTAGATGCTAGTTAGATAACAATTCTATGTTCCTTCTTAATGCCAACTGTGCAAAAAAGTATCGATAAAATGCTTATGATAAGTCATTGTTTGTTTGCTTGGCGCATGTGCACGTGAAGCCGCCGGTGAGGACCAGCACACACACATAATGTACATCTCGACATGCAAATTGTTCCTCCGTATGTTTTCAGCGAAGTTGTTCACAATCCAGAGTTTGTAATGTAGTCAAATGTTTACAAATACAAGTGAATTAGCTGAAATATAAAACATTGAATCTCTCAAAATCTCAGCAGAGGATCAACTCGATCAATAAGCACACTGCAAAAAATGCTTTTCTTACTTAGATTTTAAATTTTGTTTCGAGTCCAAATATCAAAAAATTCTTATATCAAGAAACATTTTCTTGGCAAGCAAAACATAATGTCTTGTTTTCAGAAATAACATGCCAATATTTAAGTCAGTTTTTCTTTAAAACAAGCAAAATAATCTTCCAATGGGGTAAGCAAAATAATCATGTTTTTCCTTTTGACATAAGATTATTTAGCTTACCCCATTGGCAGATTATTTCGCTTGGTTTAAGAGAAAACTCACTTCAATTTGGCATATTATTTCTTAAAACAAGACAATATTTTTTTCTTGTCTAGAAAATTCTTCTTGATTTTAGAATTAAGAAGAAAAGCATTTTTTGCAGTGCAACTCCACAAACAGCAGGCTTTACTTATTATTAACCTGCTTGCCCTATTATAAAGACGGACCAAATACTCTCTGAACGGAGTATATTTTACTCAGAGGACTTCACTGTGATCTGTTACTTTTTTCTAGTTCTTTTTAGGAGCAGCATGTTTTTTTGGGGGGGAAAATATTAAGAACCATCCTCAAATTCAAAATATGGGACAAAAACAATGTTAAAAAGTTAAAAAAAGAGTTAAAAGTCTGTATGACAGTCTGGCGCAAAGTTATAAGGTCATAAAATTTGGTCCAGTGTTGAGTCAATGGGACTTTTCCAAATTTTCAGTAAAGATTTTCAAAGAAAAGCAACCGGAGTCAGACCAGTTTGGAGGTTTGGTGTTAGTTTGATGGTTGTAGTATGAATGGTCTAGGAGAAGTCTCAGAAGAAGACGGAAGAAAAAGAAAACGTTTATGTAGTATAACAGTATGTTGGCTTTCTCAGGCCACTATAATAAAACTTTGTATATACCAATAAATGATAAACTATATTGATTCAAACTTGCAAGTCAATGGTCACCAAAACCAACTGCAGGTGAATCAGTTCACACAAGAGAAAAATGTACTAATGTAAATCATTTTCTTGCACAGATTGATCATTTTGCCTCATAAGACACCATCAAAAACCAGGGATATTAATTTTGTTTTGCCTGTATGTTTCAAAAAGCCAATAGTCATCACTTAAGACCCCAATAAGCGATGCAGTGGCGCAGTAGGTAGTGCTGTCGCCTCACAGCAAGAACATCGCTGGGTCGCAGGTTCGAACCTCAGCTGGGCATGTTCTCCCTGCGTTCGCGTGGGTTTCCTCCGGGTGCTCCGGTTTCCCCCACAAACATGCGGTACAAGTAAATTGGGTAAGCTAAACTGTCCGTAGTGTATGAGTGTGTGGATGTTTCCCAGAGATGGGTTGCGGTTGGAAGGGTTGCGGTTTCCGCTGTGTAAAATCGTGCTGGATAAGTTGGCAGTTCATTCCGCTGTGGTGACCCTGGATTAATAAAGGGACTAAGCCGAAAAGATAATGAATGAATGAATAAAGACCCCAATTTCATATTTGCCTTAAATGTTCTACTGAAACAAGAAATCTTGCTTGTCCTAAATAAATGAACAATTTTTTTTTTATTTCTGTGTGAACTATGCTTTTGAGACTTCTCAGACTCCAGAGATTATCAGTTTGACTCACATATGACGAGTATTAGTAGTCCTCCTTGAACTGCACGTCTGTGTTTGGTGCCTTCAGTCTCCTGGCTGAGTTTGACACAGGGCATCGCCAGCAGCAACAGAGCCAGAGCAGGCAGACCGAGCAGAGAGGCAGACACCATCAGAACACGACACGTCTGGATGTAAGCTTAAAACACAATTAACGCATAAAAAAGACAACTTTAATCAATTCCAGAAAAAAAATATATATATATAAATATATACATGTAGATAAAAATAAATAAGAATGAGAACAATATCTATTTTTAATATTAATAACACATTTATGATGCATTTATCTAAAATGACACAAATATTCAAGATTGAATAAGTGCAAAATGCATAAAGATGTGCAAAATAAAAATGTTGAAATATTTACAATTAATGTATATACACTGAAAACTAATGTCTTGAAAAATATCTTGTAAAATATCATGTACGGTCATCACGGCAAAGATAAAAGAAATCAGTTATTAGAAATTAGTTATTAAAACTATTATGTTAAGTAGCTATATTTCAAATCATAAAGAAAAGAAAATATTCAAAAAAAGTCCCAACTAATTTGGAACAGTATTTCATTGATATAAAAAACAAAAAGGACTACATTTAAGACATGTGTCACACATATACAGTGCATCTAGAAAGTATTCATAGCGCTTCACTTTTTTAAAAAAAAAATTATGTTACAGCCTTATTCCAAAATGTATTAAATTCATTTATTTCCTCAAAATTCTACACACAATACCTCATAATGACAATGTGAAAAAATAGGATATAGGACTGGGCTCTGGCTGGGTAACTCAAGGACATTCACCAAAGTTGTTGTAAAGGCACTCCATATAATATTTTGCTGGTGTGCTTTGGGTCATTGTCCTGCTGGAAGATGAACCGTCACCCCAGTCTGAGGTCAAGAGCACTGAAGCAGGTTTTCATTTAGGATGTCTCTGTACTTTGCTGCATTCATCTTTCCCTCTATCCTGACTAGTCTTCCAGTGAAAAACATCCCCACAGCTGGTTGGATGGTATTAGCCTGGTGATGAGTGGTGCCTGGATTTCTCTAAATGTAACACCTGGCATTCACTCCAAAGAGTTCAATTTTAGTTTCATCAGACCAGAGAATTTTGTTTCTTATGGTCTGAGAGTCCTTCAGATGCCTTTTAGCAAATTCCAGGCAGGGAGTGGCTTCTGTCCGGCCACTCTACCATACAGGCCTGATTGGTGGATTGCTGCACAGATGGTTGTTCTTCTGTAAAGTTCTCCTCTCTCCACAGAAGAACGTTGGAGTTCAGACAGAGTGACATTCGGATTATTGATCACCTCCCTGACTAAGGGGCTTCTCCCCCGATCACTCAGCTCTAGGAAGAGTCCTGGTGGTTCAAAACATCTTTCACTTACGGATGATGGAGGCCGTTGTGCTCATTGGAACGTTCAGAGCAGCAGAAATTTTTCTGTAACCTTCCCCAGCCTTGTGCCTCAAAACAATTCTGTCTCAAAGGTCTACAGACAATTCCTTTGTCTTCATGCTTGGTTTGTGCTTTGAAATGCACTGTTAACCTTGGGACCTTATATAGACAGGTGTATGCCTTTTCAAATCATGTCCAATCAACTGAATTTACCACAGGCAAACTCCAATTAAGCTGCTGAAACATCTCAAGAATGATCAGTGGAAACAGAATGTACCTGAGCTCAATTTAGAGCTTCATGGCAAAGGCTGTGAATACTTCTGTACATGTGGTTTTTCAGCTTTTTATTTTTATTTTTTATAAATTTACAATTTCAAAAAATCTTTTTTTACATTGTCATTATGGGGTATTTTCTGTAGAATTTTGAGGAAATAAATGAATTTAATCTATTTGAAATAAGGCTGTAACATAAAAAAAATTGGAAAAAGTGAAGCGCTATAGATACTTTCTGGATGCTCTGTAGAATAGACTAATTCTGAATTCAACAGATAATAACACTCTTATTAAGTGTGTATATAT
>CAIGQZ010032511.1:412205-461462 GCA_903798205.1 Danio tinwini
ACACACACACACACACACACACACAGTTGAAGTCAGAATTATTAAACCCCCTTATATTTCCCAAATGATGTTTAACTGAGCAAGGAAATGTTCACAGTATGTCTAATATTTTTTATTCTGGAGAAGGTCTTATTTGTTTTATTTTGGCTAGAATAAAAGTAATTTTGAATTTATTAAAAAACATTTTAAGGTTAATGTTATTAGCCCCTTTTAGCTATATATTTTTCCATAGTCTACAGAACAAACCATCATTATACAATAACTTGCCTAATTACCCTAACCTGCCTAGATAGCCTAATTTACCTAGCTAAGCCTTTAAATGTCACTTTAAGCTGTATAGAAGTGTCTTGAAAAAAATCTAGTAAAATATTATTTACTGTTATCAGGGCAAAGATAAAATAAATCAGTTATTAGAAATGAGTTACTAAAACTATTATGTTCATAAATGTGTTGAAAAAATCTCTCCGTTAAACAGAAATTGGGGGAAAAGATAAACAGGGGGCTAATAATTCCAATAATTCTGACTTCAGATCCAATAGCACACACACATTTGTATTTAAACCGACATAATATTTTTGCAAAGCATTTAAATAATGCAAATATTCTGATTAAGGTGCTCAAATTACAAATGAACAATATTTTTAGTCCATGTATCTCTGCTGATGATAATAATAACAATTATTATGATAATAACGATATTACCGTAATAAAATAGTAATGGTCATAATAATACAAATTTAATCCAAGCATCCTTGCTAACCAAAAAAATGTTAAACAATAAATAAACCAATGAAAGATAACAGTAGATGTTTGGCACTGCTTTTAATTTGTTTAAAATGCAACCATTAGAACCTCTCTCTGACAGTTTTAAGTGTTTCCCCCCAAAAAGGATCGAAAGACTAATGGTGGTATGCATACAATGATCATAATAAATTCATAATGCATTTGTCACCTGGTATTTTGCGGACCTGGTTGAGAGGGATGCAGTGATAGAGAGCAGTAGAGATGACACACTCCGTCCACAAGCCTTTGGTCTCCAGGTCGTCCATATTCCTGCAGGTGTGCGCTCCGTATGTACAGGTCAGCACCCAGTCATTTGTGGAGGTCGCGATTATAATCC
The DNA here is from genome assembly GCA_903798205.1 of Danio tinwini. NCBI lineage: Eukaryota > Metazoa > Chordata > Actinopteri > Cypriniformes > Danionidae > Danio > Danio tinwini. The sequence continues at coordinate 413,326 of CAIGQZ010032511.1, forward strand.
CAATCCAGCCGACACAACTCATCAAAAAACCACAAAGTAGACGACAACTATTAGACATTCTGACTGAAAGCGTATTATTATTTGTTCTTCAAGGCCAAAAACTTGTGTTAGGATCTCTGCCTTTACATAAAACGCATTCTGAGTGAGATTAGGAGGCTGTACTAACAGTCTGAGTATGGTATGGATCTGTAAACATTCCAATCGGTAAATGTATTTCCTTTTATAGCGGACGACCCCAAAAGAACTTTAGACCAATCAGAAGAAAGCCCAGATTGAAACGTCACAAAGGCCTTCTAGTGTTGCCAGATTGGGTAAACTCAGCGGTTTTTCATAACATTTATCGATCATTTCCCCCCGCAATTGACAGCAAGAACAAACATAGACGCGTTGTCTGCTTGACAAGCAGCACCCAATTATGTTCAAAAGAAGTTAAAACGACAAATAGGGCGAATTTACACCCCACTTCGAAAGTAAAACATACTCTAAGCTACACAACATTAAGTTCAGTGTGTGGGTGAAAGGGGGGCAGTGTTTCGGTGTGATCCTGTTATGTTGTGGCTCTGTTACTGTTGGTTTTCCTTGCTGTATGGTTAACACATTATGACAGTTGGGGTAACTAGGTTGACTTCAATTTAATTATCAATTAAATAAAATATTAATCGAATATTTTGGGCGGTTTTAGTGCGTTTGGGCGGGTTTTGGACAGCTTTCGGACTGGAAAAAGTCCGCTATATCTGGCAACACTGAGGCCTTCCCCAGTTTTGCCAGATTGGGCGGTTTTGAAATTTGATTGTGGGGCAAATTCAATAACATAGGCGGGTAGACAAAATTTGGGCGGTTTTGCAACGGCGCGCCCCCCAGCCTCCAGATTTCTGGGCGCTTGTTTTTGTATTTCGGCGGGTTTTGGATAGTTTTTGGGCTGGAATCAGTCAGCTAGATCTGGCAACACTGCCCTCAAAGTCTGGAGAATAACATCCTTTGATTTATTACATGTCTGCTTCTTTCTCTCTTTTTATCTCTCTTTCTGTTTTATAGTTATTCGGCATATTTCCAATTTAAGTAATCGTGATAATGTTTTAGCAGGACTGTTGGTGGGCCAACTCTTTAAAAAGACACTTTCTGAGGAGGTAAGAAATTAGCCTTTTGTCTGTGAATGCCATCTAGTGGATTAGATGATATTATAATTTCCAATTCATATTTTTAATATATAGACAGATAATTAGCTTTTATAAGTGTGATATTTCATCCCATTTTTCCTCCAGAAAATGACAATTTTTTTTGTAGCGACTTTTTTATTATTATTCCACAATGTGAAGTAAAAACATTGGTTTTGTGTTGTCTAATAGGGAAAATCTTTTAAAAATATTGTTTGAGTAAAAAATTATTTGTTTTGTTCACTACTGGTGACATTTCTTTCGAATTCAAAATAAAAGTCTTTCTAACATAGTTTTACCATCTACAATGCAATTTAAAGGTTTATCTTAGTTTTTTTGCAACAACTAATAAAAATATAAATTGTCATCTTTGATAAATTGAATGATTCATTGTGGAATATAAAAATATTTTTTATGGCCCCAATTTTTTTATGATACATTACTCTCCTGCCACTTTATTGGGTACACGGTACTAGTACCTTTTGTCTTCAGAACTGCCTTAATCTTTCGTGGCATAGATTCAACAAAGTACTGGAAATATTCGTCAGAGATTTTGGTCCATTTTGACATGATAGCATCATGTAGTTGCTGCAGATTTGTCGGCTTCACATCTATGATGCAAATCTCCTGTTCCACCACATCCCAAATGTGCTCTATTGGATTGAGATCTGGTGACTGTGGAGGCCATTTGAATACAGTAAAACCATTGTTATGTTCAGGAGACCAGTCTGAGATTATTTGCGTTTTATGACGGTGCATTATCCTGCTGGAAGTAGCCATCAGAAGATGGGTACACTGTGGTTATAAAGGGATGGACATGGTCAGCAACAATACTCAGGTAGGCTGTGGCATTGACAAGATGCTCAATTGGTACTAATGGGCCCAAAGTGTGCCAAGAAAATATCCCCCACACTATCACACCACCACCCTTTACCGTTGATACAAGGCAGGATGGATCCATGCTATCATGTTGTTGACGCTAAATTCTGACCCTACTATCCGATTGTGTCAGCAGAAATCGATTCATTAGACCAGGCAACGTTTTTCTAATCTTCTATTGTCCAATTTTGGTGAGCCTGTGTGAATTGCAGCCTCAGTTTCCTGTTCTTAGCTGACAGGAGTGACACCCGGTGTGGTCTTTTGCTGCTGTAACCCATCCGCCTCAAGGTTGGACGTGTTGTGCATTCAGAGATGCTCTTGTGTGCATATCTCGGTTGTAACAAGTGGTTATTTGAGTTACTGTTGCCTTTCTATCAGCTCGAACCAGTCTGGTCATTCTCCTCTAACCTCTGACATCAACAAGGCATTTGCGCCCACAGAACTGCCGCTCACTGGATATTTTCTTTTTCGGAACATTCTCTGTAAACCCTAGAGATGGTTGTGCGTGAAAATCCCAGTAGATCAGCAGTTTCTGAAATACTCAAAGCTCGTCTGGCACCAGCAACCATGCCACGTTCAAAGTCACTTAAATCACCTTTCTTTCCCATTCCGATGCTGCAGCAGATGGTCTTGACCATGTCTACATGCCTAAATGCATTGAGTTGCTGCCATGTGATTGTCTGATTAGAAATTTGCATTAACGAGAAGTTGGACAGGTGTACCTAATAAACTGGCCGGTGAGTGTATATATACCATGGTAAACCACAACTTCCCTGTAAAAAAAACCAAAAAACAAAAAAGAAAATAGTGGTACAATAAATGAATGCCAATAAAGGTTTCGTAACAAAATGTAGTTGGTTTAATTAAATAATCAAAAGTGGCACAAGAAAGATAATGTAACAATGAGAAACAACACTTGATGACACAATCTAGTACATAGTTTGCCTCAGCAAAATGCCTACAGTAGTTTCATAAGGTCTCATAGAAAAGGCACCTTTTCACTGCCTTGATTGAAAACGATTGCCTTCAGGTACCTTCTTCTCGTCTTAAGTCTTTGACAGCTTGTCTGATTTACACAGTACCACTGTGGAGATTTTTACAAAATGTCATTGATGTCAGTATCTCAAACGTCATATTTAAAAATGTTTATAAACTCGAAATGATTCGCATTTGTACTTTCTATAGCCTTAGAAGACAAATATATTAAATATTACAAATCCTTCACAAAATGTCTTTTTGTTGTTGTTGTTGTAATTTATACACACAGAACACTGCATTGTTATACATGTATACATATGGAATACGATAGGAAAATATATACAATGGGACATGCACACAATAACAGCACTTCCGCTCTTGTCGAACCTCTCCGCAATGACACAGGAAGTGATCTCCTTTGCTCTCAGTCAAAAATATAAAATCATTGACCCTGATCGAGATTACCCATACAAAACAAAAAAAAGGAGACGCTAACAGTTCCTTCCTACTAAATACACATCCTGTAAAACGCTCACAGACTGAGACCATTATATTGCTACCATGCTTTCAGACAGAGGCTAACTTTACAAGAACTTTTAAGGTTTTGCTAGTTTAGTTCGAGCAAATACATGTAAGCTTTCTCATAACAATGAAATTATCGTATAAATCTCTGAAGATTAAAGTGCACAAAATGGCTCTATTCTATTGGCAAGTGCTCTTATGGTCCACAAGGGTATACCTAGCTTCGTTTGTGTCTCTGTTTCCTTCTCTTTATCTTCCACCTTCCCTCAGGGAGTTGATGCGGGCGCATATTTTGAGAGCCGGGCCGAGTTTGACATTCATGGCACTCATCAAATGGTCTTCGGTCAGCAAAAGCAAGGCCTGCCCGTCAATCTCTTGGGCTCGAAACGCTTCTGCAATGTCTTGACACCCTGAGAAAAATCAGAACAGGGTTAAACATATGATATGTTATCAAACAAGAAAATAAAGAAACTTTGATGTTATATTTAGAAAGTCAGGCTAATGGACAGACGGACGGACGGATGGACGGACGGACGGACGGACAGATAGATAGATAGGAAGAAGGAAAGACAAAAAAAGAATGATAGATAGAACAATAGATACATAGAACTATTAGACAAATATATAGTAGAAAGAACAATAGATAGATAGTAAGATAGATGGAACAATAGATAGATAGACAGATAGACACACAGATAGACAGACAGACAGACAGACACAGACAGACAGACAGACAGACAGACAGACAGACAGATAGATAGATAAAAATAGTTTGAAGATAGATAGATAGGTAGATAGGTAGATAGATAGACAGACAGACAGACAGACAGACAGATAGATTAAAATAGTTTGAAGATAGATAGATAGATAGATAGATAGATAGATAGATAGATAGATAGAAAAAAGGATAGATATAAAGATAGATAGACAGACAGACAGATAGATAAAATGCGTGAGAACTGTAGCATGAGCATGAGCAAGAGCGTTCAGACCTTCCATTAACAGCTAGTGTATGTTTATAAAACCTTCAAAGCACAGAATAGTACCAAGAGCATCTTCAAAATGTGTCATCAGTGGTTCAGTCCTAATTTTATAAAGCTACAACACTTTTGTGTGCAAAAAATACAAAAATAACTTTATTAACAAATGTCTTTTTTTAGCATCGGATCAGGACACGTGTTCATCAGAGCACTGCCACATGTGTCACGCAGCTGACTTATAACCTGACTGCACCTTTTTTTTTACCAGTGGAGGAAGATGCATACAGTACATAAAACCATTTTTGTAAACATGTCTGAAGATGTTAGCAGAGAGGATGACTTCAGCCTTAGGTGCTATTTACACCAATACATTTTCGTTAAAAAATTCATAAATCTTGTTTTTATTAAGCCTGGAATTACCATGGAAATTACACACCACCAATACACATTACACACTACCATGGAAAAAAGCATTTTGAAACAGCTAAATACCCCCTTTTGTTAGAAAATGCTGGTGTTCCACTTTAGTGTAGATACACTGAGATGTCAAGTGAGCATGCATCATCATGTATCATGCATTTTAGGCTGTATACTGTGGACGGATATTGTTTTTCTGAAATGCAATAAAAATGCCAGTCTGCATGAGGAGCAATTTCAATCTAAAAAACTATTTTAAATTGAGTAATCACATCAGACGTAAATGCACTCGTCTTAAAGGCACCTTACTGATTCAAACTAGAATACATAAAGATGTCAGCAATATACGTGAGCAGTGCAAAATGTATTGTTTTAATAAACATGTGAACTGAACTGATGCTGAAGAGAAGAAATTGTTCGATAAAGTCTTTGATTTGTGCGCACAAAACTATTCTTGTAGCTTCTTAAAATTCAGGTTGAACCACTGGATCACATGGCTGATTTGACGAGCTCTCAGATTTCATCAAAAATATCTTAATTTGTGATGGGAAGATGAACAAAGGTTTTATGAGTTTGCAACAGCATGAGGGTGAGTAATTAATTAACACCATTTTGAGTGAACTACCCTTTTAAGTAAGGAAGAAAGATAGGAAGAAAGAAATAAAGTAAATATGTAAGTAATGAAGGAAATAAATAAATTAAATAAGGAAGGAAGGAAGAAAGTAAAGAAGTGAGGAAATAAGGAAGTAAATATGAAAGGAAGGAAGGAAGAAAGTAAATAAGGAAAGAAGGAAGTAAATAAGGAAGACAACAAGGAAGGAATGAAGTAAATAAAGTAAATAAGTTAGGAAGAAAAGAAGGAAATAAATAAAGTAAATAAGGATGGAAGTAAATAAGGAAAGAAGAAAGAAAGGATGTAAATACAGTAAATACATAAGGTAAGAAGGAAATAAGAAAGTTAAAGTAAATAAGGAAGGAAGGAAGGACCAAAGAAAGAAAGGAAGTAAATAAGTAAGCAAGGATGTAAATAAATAAATTAAAGAAGGAAGGAAGGAAGAATAGAAGAAAAGTAATGGAAAAAAAAAGTAACCAAGAAAGGAAAGACAGAAGAACATAAGTATATAAGTACGAAAGTAAGGAAAAAAGGAAGGAAATTGAGTAAGTTAGGAAGGAAAGAAGGAAGTAAATAAGTAAGGAACGATGTAAATAAAGTAAATACATAAGAAGGAAAGGAAGAAAATAAAGAAATTAAACAAGTAAGGGAGGAAGGACGGAAGAAAGAAAGGAAGGAAGTAAATAGGTAAGGAAGGAAGTAAATAAGCAAGTAAGAACGGAATGAAATAAAGTAAATAAGTATGAAAAGAAGGAAGTAAATACTGTAAGTAAGGAAGAAAGGAAGGAAGGATGTAAATAAAGCAAATACATAAGGAAGTAAATAAGAAAGGAATGAAGGAAGGACGGAAGAAAGAAAATAAGGAAAGGAAGGAAGAAAGTAAAGGAGGACGAAAGTAAATAAAGTGAGTAAGTAAGGAAGGAATGAAGAAAGTAAATAAAGTAAATAAGGACATAAGGAAGGAAGGAGGTAGAAAGTAAGAAAGAAAGAAAGAAAACCCCCAGAAAAACAACTTTACCTGGTAATTTGAATATAAAGCTCGACACTTGATCCACCGTCCACTGGGCTGGTTTGGGGTAGGGGGTGATGTCTGTGGGAGACACAGGGTCTATGGGTGAAGTGGGAGCACTTCTGGTCTCCTCCACTGTGTGTCTGACTCTGATCTCTCTCTCCCGCTCCTGTTCTGTGTGTCTGCGGAGCCTGGTCTTCATGGGAGCGCTCGTCCCGTCTTCACCCTCCTGTGGCGGCTGCTGAAGGATCCTCCACTGCTCCGTGGCCCCATGTTTGGCCTAGACAGTTAGTAGAGTTAATAATAAACCCAGATCTTAAAATCGTGCATCGTTTTACAGAGCTTGGACAAACCTGGTGAAAACTGTCTTCGGTGCCATTGAGTTCAGATCGGTGGCCCCCCTCGCTTACACAGCGCCTGAGCGCACGGAAACGCTTGGTGTAACTGAACCTGCAAAAAGATCAAAGAGGTAAACAAAGGTTGTCTTTATCAACAACCCAATACACTGACCAGAATCAGCCTTGCAGCTCATAATGTGTGTCAAGGGTTGATGTTTATCACAAACCATGACCACATCCTGTCACTGCTAAGTCTGTCTGTGTCGAAGTGTGTGACAGGCTTTTTAGGACAATGCTACACACTAGTTTTAAATGCAATATTTAACAATACTTTGAGACTTGCATAATTGATATCTGCAAACAAATCCTCTATTTTTTGCAGAAACCACATGGTTATATTTAATGCAAGAAGTCAGCTCAAGTTCAAACAGTTGTCCTAGTACAGGTGTAGTTCACCACATTTACTATGAATATATTTCAGATCAGTACAAGTGTTTTTTTTTACATGATATGAGTGTGACATCCTTATTTAAGAGACCCATATCAGTTTCTTTGGATTTATGAGTTATGGTATTTTTATGCATTGGAGTTGGAAAACATAATTTTAGTTTTGTTCTGTAAGCCAGTGATAATGAAATTTCATATACAAATGTTTTCATTGCCCACTCACTTGAATATTATGTTCCCTACTATGGAGGTAAGTAGGTACCATCGGTTGTCTCCAGAGTTGGATGTAATGCGTTCCACAGTAATGCATTACTGTATCCTAATTACATTTTTGGGGAACGCAGTAATGTAACAGATTACATTTTAAATTTGATTTCAGTTACTAAAGCCAGTGTAATTGTGTTACGTTACAAAGATAGTTAAAAAATGCTTCCTTTAAAGGTGCAGTATGCCAGTTTGACACCCAGTGGTTGAACTAGGTATTGCACGCCTGGATCAAAATAAACGATAGTGCAAGATGCCAGAGTACAGGAACAAGTGATTTAAACTGTGTTCTAAATAAAAGTAACGACACGCGATAGAGGGAATATTTTCCATATTAAAAGGAGTTTTGGTTCTAACCAACACCTCGAATTGATATATTAGAAACGGCTTCTATTTCTCACAGCTGAACAACAAAAACCTATGACAGTGATCACCTCAGGTAAACCTTTTGTGTTTTATTCAGTGCTAAATGCTAACAATGTGAGTTTGAATAGATTCTAAACCTTACCGTTTCCTGAGTGAGTGCATATTCTGTGCTTCTAAATGGCTGTATTTACATTTCTGTTGTGTTTCGTCTGGTGCAAACAGCTAAATTAGTCATCACTGCGTATCTCGTCACAAAGTGTGTTGTTAGGACACGCAGTTACAATGTAACCCGCTCACCTAATGTTTACATTCGTAATATTTATATCATTTGGCAATTAATAACCTCATGTAGAACTGAATCTGTCTCATTTCGACGTCTGATACTGTCTATTACTGTCTATTGCTTTTAGAGCCTTTCTGAATGAATGAATGAATGAATGACGCTGTTTTCCAACAAGGCAACCCGGGGTGCTGAAATATAATGGGCTAAACTGGCATTGTGCAGATTAAATTTACCTAAACAAAGACAGCGTTCCGAAACGGAAAAAAACATTTACAAAGCAGAATATCTGACTTCAGCATTGTTTCAGTTAAACAAGTATGTTTACTTGGGATGTTTCTTAAATATCTGCACACATATTATGGTATTTTTATGCTTTAGGAGAGTTAAAAAACGTACATACAGCACCTTTAAATCATGTTTTCCGCTGCAACATCAGTTAATAAGCATGCGCTTTTAAATTGCTGGAGAATGCGAGCTAAAATAGCTGCTGATGAGAGTGGTTACTTCCTCAAGTGGAAATACAGACACTTTGATTTCATTGAGCGTAAAAACAAAAATAATGTTATGAAAGTCAGTCTATGTCCAGTCTCTAAAGAACTTTCGACTGCTTTTAACTCGACCAGCAACTTGTTCAAGCACTTGAACAGAAAGCATTCAGTAACAATACTCGTCACCAAAGAAGACACCGGCACCCAAAAACACACAGTCTAACTCAGCCTAAACAGGATAAATTGGATTTTTGTGCAGGATTGGGAGTAAAGGTATCTTCTGAATTTAAAGAAAAGCGTAGCTGCTTATGGGGCCTTTCACATATTGCGTCTTTTGCACGTGCAAGTTCATTATTACCGATGGAGAAGTGCAGCTTTTACGCACATATCGGGAGCACATATTGCGCGCGCTCGCATTTTCCAGGTGCACTCAGTTGAAAACTGCAAGTCACGTGACAAGAACTGACCAATCAGCTTCATACTTTGTATGAAATATACACATTTCGGTAGACTAATTACTTCAGACAAACACAGAACACCAAAGCACTGCAGTGTTTTTCCATACTATGGATGTCAATGGTTACAAGTATCCAGTTTTCTTCATGTCCTTCTTTTGTGTAAAAAAGACAAACAGGTATGGATCAAGTGAATGATGAGAATTTTAAGTTTTGGGCAAATTATCTCTAAGTATTTTGAATATGTCAAGCTGCTGTGATCAACCTATTGTAATGTTTCTGAGTGAATATTAAATTACTGAAAGAGCTGCAGTTTATTTTGTATTTTTAATATGTATATTTTAGGTTTTAAAAGTAACTTTGAAGTAATGTAATTAATAATCTAATTACTTTTTACAATAAGTAATTAGTAATGTAATCAGTTTACAATTTTCCAGTAGTAGTCAGTAATTTGTAGTCTACTACTTTTTTCTGAAAGTAACTTACCCAACACTGGTTATCTCATTGAAAACATAGCTTAAAATAACCCATTTTGTGCTCAACAAAAGAAAGACACTCATTTAGGTTTGGAACAACTCAATATTTTTGCTTTAAAGTATTTTTGTTTCCTGTTTTAATAAATAAATTCTACTTGGTCGTATAGTTGTTATTATGCAATAGCATTCAAATAGTTATGAGGTGTCCAAACACTCTTTTTTGCGGTCACCGTAAACATGCACGCATGTTAAGCTGCTGATGCAAATATCCGTTTCATCAGCACACAAAGTCTCCATCTGAGTAACCCTGACAAGCTGTTACAATTAACAGTTTCAGATACATGCAGGAAATCAAGCTCAGGCCCGTCCTGGTGTGGTTTCTGACTCCTCGAGTAACAAACTATGTTTCTTTTGTTTGTGCACAGAAATCATGTAGGACAACCATACATTATAGTGCTAGTCATATTAATGGGCAGTTTATTTAACTCTCTGTCAGGGTTTTATTTATGTCATGTAAGGGCGGTGTACCTCTTGGCACAGGATTTGGAACAGAAGCGTTTGGAGCGGGGGAATGTTTGGGCTGTGCCTTTCCTCTTGCAAAACTGGCACTGCAGAACAAGCTTGTGTGCCCGTCCGACACCATCTATAGGGAGAAAAATAGAAGAACATTCGTAAGCTTTTATTTTGTCAAGACTTTATATTTAATCAAATTCTGTTGAAAATGTCAAGTTTTAATTGTAAACCTTGTATGTGGTTGTTTATGCTACGGCTACAATGCAAAATAGTGTGTTCCTCTATGATAATGCTGAAATGTTTCATTACAAATGCTTGTAGCTATGCTCATGCTACACTATTCTGATCAAAGCTTGGTTTACAGCTATGCTAATGTTAACGCTGTAATGTTCTGATCAAAACACTTCTTTTACTTCTTTTGCAAATGCTGCAATATTTCGAGCTAAAACATTTGTGTTCCGCTACGCTAATGCTAAAATAATCTGGTCAAAGCCTTGTTTGCAGCTGTAAAAATGCAAATACTGCAATATTCTGACCTATAGCATTTTTTGCAGCTATGCTAATGCTAAAATATTCCAATCAAAGCCTTGTTTGCAGCTATAAAAATGCAAATGCTGCAATATTTTGACCTAAAACATTGTTTGCAGCTATGCTAATTCTAAAATATTTTGATCAAAGCCTTGTTTGCAGCTATAAAAATGCAAATGCTGCAATAATTTGACCTAAAACATTGTTTGCAGCTATGCTAATACTAAAATATTTTGATCTAAAACCTTGTTTTCAGCTACGTTAATGCTAATACTGTACAGTTCTTATGCCAAGCTTTGTTATTCTTTGCTAATGCTATTTAATTAGTGTGCTTATTGAATTTACACCAGTAAAAAAACATTTTTGATATCCGAAAACTACTGACAATGCTAATGCATTTCTTAGAATACCTTGTGCACTGCTATGCTAATATTACCTTTTTAAGTATAAAAATAGAAACAATTATTATAATTTACAGTTATATCCTCATCATTCCTGAATGAAAGATATGGAATAGTGTCTTGCATGTGATCTGGTTCTTACTGCTTTGCTAATTTTACAACCCCTAATTATAATTATCATATATTGTTTAGTTTATGATTCATTCCTAGGTGATTTGTACTGTAGATGCTACAATAAACAGCAAATTCTGGTTTAAAGAAGTGTGTTTTACTTACTACTGTTTGCAACCCCATCCTCATCATCTGAGTCTGTGGAGTCTTCTGGAGGTTCTGAACCAGAAGGAATGAGTCCTGGTTCCTTTACTCCATTAACCCCGGACTCCTGGACAGGACCCACTATCAGAGATGACCTGCTCACCTAAAACATTAACATTGTGAAATATTATTATTAGTTTAAACATGCAGATTTGGCGTCCAAGAAACATTATCGTAATGCATATGATAATTATGTAAACCATGCATATTTTCCATTTGATGCAAGGAACAACATTCACATCTAAGCAGTGGCTGACAGATATTGTGTTTACCGGGAATGGCTCCAGTCCCTCCTGTATGATAAATCCCTCCACCAGGTGTGTAAGGACCAAAGGTTTGGGTGCTTCTGATGATTGCTGACCCTCTGTGGTCTTCATCTGACTGACGGTGGAAGACTGAACTGGTGGTCTTTCCAGCACTGGATGAAACTTAGGAGGAAAGCAGCTGTCCACAGGGGACATATCTAACGGCTGAGCGATGGAGGACTGGATGGGTGACATGTCAGACGAGAGGCTGGAGATTGCTAGAATGATGGAGATAGGTATGATATTACCAACAGTGGGTCATTTATATGATAGCGATACTCCTTAAACAAGATTCATTTGAGGAAGCAAAATCCTCCACTTAATCTGACCTCTATCAAAAGAGTATTTATTCGACTTCGTGTACCTGAGTGATTGTCTGACTGGGTGGATGTTTCCTCACACTGGTCGTTCTCTGCTGGCCATGGTGCGACTGAGGGCTTCTGTGAAGTCTTTATTTGGCCATCGGTCCTTGAATTCTCTGTGCAGACTGTCATCTTGTTCAAGACCTAAAATGCAGGGATTGTATATACATATTTCAGCATTACTGCAAAACAGTGTTATTGTAGAATCAAGATATTTTTATAGATACATTATATTTTTTTATTTGGTTTCTCGATGCATATACTCACACTGGGAGTTTGGTTCTATTGAGGTGCTTTTCGACTGAATGGTACGACAGGGTTCTGATTGGTATGACTCACCTTACAGGTACAGGTCTGTTCTGTACCTATTACCCAATACTTTTTTAAAACCCCCTCTGGTAAGGTTCGGTCTGAGCCAAACCATTACCACAACATGACTTACACACACTGCGGATCACGATTGCTCAGAGAAAATCATTACTACCTGGAAGTGCAACATCAAACCCAATATATTCAAATATTCAGCAGCGACCACTGCTCAAGAGCACCATTTTATCTGTAGCATTCATTGCCACTGTATCCTGGGTTGGTTTGTGTTGTGTGTTTTTAAGTCACGTTTATGATGATGTCACTACAGCACAACTATAGCGATAATCCATCCCTCTTTAAGCAGTACTAAACTGCAGTTTAAATGCTAACCGAGCTGAGTAATACCAAACTGAGGCAAGACGTGCCATGCCATGCCAAACTGTAATGTGCAGCAGTAGAAAAGTCCCATTGGTTTGTTTGTTTCAAAAAAGAAAATTATAAATTCAGTCCTGATTCCCTAATTGTTCTCATTGGAACTTGCCAAACATCCAAAACGTATGTGTGAGCTGGACATGCTGTTTTGCGTACATATGTGATATGCCATAGCCATATCACCCTGCAGCCCAAGACAGGTTACTCACTGAAGCTAAGCAGGGATGAGCCTCGTCAATACCTGGATGGGAAACCACATGGGAAAGCTAGGTTGCAGTTGAAAGTGGTGTTAGTGAGGCCAGTAGTGGGCGCTCAACCTGTGGTCCGTGTGAGACATAATGCCCCAGTATAGTGAAGGGGACACTATACTGTCAGTAAGTGCTGTCTTTTGGATAAGACATTATACCGAGGTCCTGACTCTCTGTGGTAATTAAATATCCCATGGCACTTAGAGTAGGGGTGTAACCCGTTGTCCTGGCCAAATTCCCTCCATTGGCCGACAAATTTCCCATCATAGCCTTCCATCATCCCCATCCACCAAATTGGCTCTATCACTTTCTCTCCACTCCCTTATAGCTGGTGTGTGGTGAGCTCACTGGCGTTTCACAATCATAAGGGGGGGGCTCTCTTTCCACACCACTATTAGTGTTTAGCATTCACTTGGATGATGTGACGGATGCCACTGGCGCCGTTGTCCTGTGGCTGCCATTGCATCATCCAAGTGGACGCTGCACACTGATAGTGGTGTGGAGAGACTAGGGATAGGTATCATTAAGGTTTTAACGATATTACTACTTTTATCGATACCACTTATCGGTTCGGTACTTTAACGGTTCTATTATCGGTACTTTTTCTATGTTTTTTTTATAAAAAAACAAAAAACTAATTAAACAGAATTAACAACACTTTATTTTATTACGTTTTTAAATGTAAAATAAAACTAAACCAATAATTGTAAAACAATAAATAATTTTTTTTGTAAAAGAATGTACAGTGGTTTGAAGGAAAATTACTCTGTTTTTAACCATTGTTCTGGAGAAAGACCAACATGTTTGACTTCTCTGGCAAAAGTCAGGATCTTTCTTGGTTTATTGTGTTCCCTGCATTTGAAAATACCCTCTTTGAGTAGCAAAATGCAGTATGAGATAATGTTTATGATTTTCATTAACACATTCACATAATTAAGTTAATAGTGTTTTGGGAGTTAACTGTGTTTTTAATACAGTTTTGGAGCATCTTGCAATGTCAAAATAAGCTGGTGTTTTTATAATTTCTTAAGCATAGTTTATTATTAGACTATTCATAGGCTATATTTGTAAATACAGCTGATGTAAAAGCATTTTTTAATGTTTAAGATATATTTAGGGTACTGCAGAAAAAAACACTGTTTTCATTGTAACCGAATGTGTGTGTTTATTTAGCTATTATTGTTATACTTATTTAGGTGTTTGGCTGCTGGCATAACGATGTGGATGAAGTAACGTTACCGTTAGTAGCTAGGCAGTCAAAAATTTTTATTGCAGTTAATGCACTTTTGAAAGATACTTTCACTTGCTTGCTTGTGTTTCCGCTTATACAAGAAAACAACTTGTTGCGTTTGTTGCAACGGGCATTGTCGCCGTCCACTCAGAAAATACAGCTCGTTTGGTTCACTCCGCTCTGCTGAGTGTGAGTGCACAGCCAAGAACTGTGAAGGGTTTTATACCTGACGCGCTCAACGGAAACACAAGCATTTTTCATGCGAGATTGCCAATTGTGCAGACGAATATCAAATATCACAAATTAGAAAAGGATGGTCAGTTAAATTATGCTACTGTATGTAATGTTTATTCAGCAATAATTTTCCAGTTCCGATAGCAGAACCGTTAACGTCAGAGATTATCGATACTTCGGTTATAATGTAGCACTGATACAGATAAAGTATCGAGTTTCGGTACCCATTCCTAGGAGAGACCCCCCTTATGATTGTGATACGCTTTGGGTGTATGGCCATCCACGATAAATGTGCTATTTAAATACATATTACATAATGATTTTTGTACTAATCAGATGAGAAATTATGAAGAGCTCATAATCTGTAATGAAGTTAAAACAGTGACACTAATAAAGATCTACTGCAAGGAATGGATGAGCAACATTGTAACTATAGCAATCAAAAAATAGGTACATTTGTAAACTTCTGTCTTTTCATGTTTTGATCGTTAAATCATATCTTTTTTGGTTTGGAAATGGACCGAGACCCCTTTTTTCAGCCATCTATTTTTACTTATTCAAATTAGCCAGACTAACAGAGCAGTCGCTCCATTTTAATCAAACAAAACCTGCCAAGTGTGAACACATCCTAAATGTCACTGGCCATTATAAAGCCCATATTAGCCAGCTGCTAAAGGTTAGCTTCTTTGAAATGGAACATAAGAGCTTTGTGGTTTGCACATCTTTTAATTACCTTCTCGGAAGTTTCGCTTGGCAGCTGATCCACAGCTTGCGTCATTTTCTTTAGGGGTGCTGCACATTTTAGGTCTTGAGGAGTCTGTTCCGGTACATTTCCCTGCTTTTGTTCTTCCTTCCTGTCTTTTGGCTCTTTCGATGTTTCTGTGGTTTGTGTGGGACTCTGTGAGGTCAAAGGGGACTGTGGCGGTGCAAGAATGCTGCTGGTAGACACAAGGGGCAGCACTGGAGACGGAGGGGATGCTCTTTGAGGAGACGCTAGTGAAGGGGTGGTGATGAGAGGAGTGGCTGCTGTGGTTTGTCTGGAGGGCGACAGCTGCACCAGCTGTGGACAAGTATTTGGAGTCAGGAGCGGCTGGGTAGGGCACTCTGGTTTGGCAAGCACAGGTGAGAGGAGCGGTTTGGACTGAATGAGATCATGGGGCGGGGACACAGTGGCTGTCTTCGATTGGCCGTTGGTGCACTGGGCTGATGCAGAGGACAATGCAATCCTCAGCAGCTGTTTGGTAGCTAGTAAGGAGCCACCGGGCGAGGAAGACCTCAGGGGCAAAGTCAGGGTTGGGGGTGTGAGGTGAGCCCTTACAGGTGAGGGAACCGTGATGGACACTGAAGCACTCTGTGCCGATATGCTTTGGGATGCCTGGGTGGACGGGCAGCGCTTTAACTCTGGAAGAGGCTTCTTTGGTGTGGCAGGGGGAGAGTTGGGGGGTGTGTGTCTGTGATTGAAGGGGTGTTGGGGGATGCTGATCTGGCTGTGGGGCCTCTTGAGACTGCTGCTGTTCAGCTTCTGCTTCGCTAAGGCATGGGCCTGTGCAGGTGCATACAGGGCTGGAGAAACAAAGAAATAAAGAGAGAAGATTTGGGTGGATTTTCTCACACTAAGGGCCAGGTTGACTTAACTGGCTAATTTGCGCAAGACTGCAGTTCATTAAAAGCACTGTAAAAGGAGTGTAAGGGTGCTTTCACATCTGTTTTGTGTTTCACACGAATTAATTTGGTCCGGACCAAGGGCAACAAACGATACATTATAGCATATTTCTGCCATTTTTTGGTCTTTTTCACACCACACTGAGTGCTGTGGTCCGAACCAGTTGAAAAGAATCACTCATTGGCCAGATGTTGTTGAACGTATTTCCTAAACTGCTTTAGAAAATTGGTCAGAACTACTGTGCGATAGAATGCCAATGGGACTCCCGCAAGTAAACAAACCGGCAGACACACAATTTTTACTTTGGAGGGACGACTGCGCTGGCTGATTGTATCCCTGGTCAAAGTATACTATATAGTTTGTATACATCACTTTAGACAAACTTCACATTTCGAGAATAAAGCGCCGCTGTGGCTGGAAAACAATGTTTTAATGCATTCCAAACAGCAAAGGCGCATCGCAAGTCACTTCAGGAGGAGGCGTGAATTAATTTCCATTAATTAATGGCATCATCACTTAATCCCCCCCCTCTCTGTTTAAAATTGTTGGTAAAGCTCTGTCAAAAAATATTTTTCCTCCACGCCCCGTAAGATGGGACAGAGCATCAGGCTACAGTCCAAAAAGGCGCAGCACCTTTTTGCGGTTGGGTCTGTTTTAGTTCGAATCATGTTCTTACCACAAACAAACCCCTCCAGGGTTCGTTTGAAAGCGTACCGAGACCACCTCTTTAAGAAGGTCTCGGTATGCTATTTTGGTCCGCTTTAGGTGCGTACTTGAGTGCAATTGCTACATTCACACCGGCCTAAACGAACCGCACCAAGAGGGAAAACAAACTCTAGTGCGATTCAACCAAACTAAATAAGGCAGGTGTGAAAACACCCTAAAACACTAAAGTTGACACTGACAATTCACTAACTAAAAAAACTCCATAATAAACAACACAATTTACCAAGACCAGCACATATACACAAACAAGCAGAGCAGTTAACCTCACCGCTTTGACTCGCCCTGTTCAAATTGGAACACTTGCCTCCCTAAACATCACTCCTACCCGGGTCACGGCACCAGTTTCAACCCTTTGCTTCTTTCAACCCTTTTGTTTGCTAAGGCCTTCAGAATTGCAATTTGTAAAAAATTTTAGCAAAAGACCTTTTTACCTTTTTTCTGCTATTAAGGCTTTAAAACAGGGGTGTCCTGCATGGTTTAGCTCCAACTTCCTTCAATACACCCTGGAAGTTTCTAGTATACCTAGAAAAGCTTGATTAGCTAGTTCAGGTGTGTTTATTTGGGGTTGGAACTAAAATATGCAGGACACCAGCCCTCCCTCAGCGTTTGGAGACCCTTGCTATAAAATAAAACATCTGTTTACTGTATGTGTTTAGTTTTTGTAATCAAGCACAGAAAAATTCATATAATGATTTTATTTATCAGCCTACATGTCGGTAACCTGCTTCTAAATAAAAAGTGTAATCGGTAATCAGACAATAATTTGATATCATATATATAAAATTAAATACATTTTCTGAAGCAGCTTTTAGGAACTTTCTTCAAAAAACCGTACATTTTTAACAGTAGTGTATTGGTAAATCTGAATAATCCACTATTGACATGTATGTATATGTCATCACTTACATGGTGGTGGAACTGTAAGATGTCGAACAGGTGTTTTTGTTTGAGCTGTTTGAGATGTCGGACTTTCTGACTTGGTGGCTCCATCCTTTCCAGGAGCATTCGCTGGCTGGCTCGGTCTCAGACGCAAGGTTGTTATTCTTGGGCATGAAAGCGGTGGAGGCTGGCTTGACGTTGTGGGCTTTAGTGGCAGGTTTGGAGGGATGGTAAGAGTTCCAGGTGGAGGTGGACGGATAGTCAAACTCTGGAGCTGAAAGAACAAGAGAAATCTTGATGACATGCATTTGGAAAAACGCCACTGTTATCACTTGAGCATATATAATGGAGCTCACCTGCGTGGAGGGAAACCGAGGTGAGGAAGAGGAAGGGGTGGAGGAAGAGGAGGAGGAGAAGGAGGAGGAAGAGGAGGAGAAGGAGGAGGAGAGGGCAGGTACATCAGGCCGCACAGCAGACGTTAGAATCAACTGCCAGACGGCAAGCACAGAGAAAGAGAGAATTAAAAAGAGAAGGTAAATAGATAAAGAAAAAAAGTCCCAGTGGTGCAAAATAGAAGGCTGTTACTTCCTGCCTGTTGTGCTTCTGCGGTGTAGGTGTGATGGTGAACTTCACAGCACAGTGAAAAGCTTTTCATGTGGTTGAGTAAAACCTGTCCTGATCAGAGACATGCAGGCGTGCATCGAGCGCAGGCCTCTACACACTAACCCTCCGTTTGTTTAAGCCAGCTAGTCACATTAGAGCAGGAGCTCTGAAGAAATAGAACCTGGAGACTCTACTTATGTGTACACAGCACATACATGCTTCAGTCTGTAGCATATTAGGAAGGACTGCGAGTAAACGGCGCAGTGGGTCACAGGACAGACGTCTAGAACCACTGAGAACTGAGAAACGAGCAAGTTTCCATCTGAATGTGAAAGGGAGGATGCTTCTGTTGCATTATGGGTATGGGTAAAGTACATGTTGATCTACAAACAATAAAAAAAATCCTTAGATTGAAGGCTATAACTAAAATAAGATTTTTTCTTACCAGTTTTATCTTTTTTCTCCAGTAAAATTTTAATTATTTTATATTTTTTCTCAATTTCTGTTTAACAGAGAGATTTTTAGACACATTTCCCAACATAATAGTTTTAATAACTAATTTCTAATAACGGATTTATTTTATTTTTGCCATGATAAATACATAATATTTGACCAAATATTTTCCAGAGCTTTATTGAGTTAATTAGGTTAACTAGCCAAGTTAGGGTAATTAGGCAAGTCATTGTATAATGATGGTTTGTTCTGCAATCAAAACAAATATTGCTTAAGGGGGCTAATAATATTGACCTTAAAATAGTAAAAAAAATAATAAAAAAAAGCTTTTATTCTAGCCAAAATAAAACAAACAAGACTTTCTCCAGAAGAAAAAACTATTACAGAAAATACTGTGAAAGTTTCCTTGCTCCATTAAATATAACTTAAGAAATATTTGAAAAATAATATTATTTCACAGGAGGGAGAATCATTTTGCCCTCAACTGTATCTGCAAACTTATATCTCTGTAGTTACAAATTTCAATCTCAGGAGTTTTTTTTTGTCTGTACCAGTGGTGTATACAGAAATGGGGGGAAAGGCTTTTAAATATGCAGCTCCCTTTGCTTGGGATAACCTGCAAATTAAGTGTCAGCTTTAGGTATTGGTTTCACTACATTTAAAAAGATTTTGAAATGATTTTGAAACCTGAAACACTGGTCTATACAGGTTCTGACTAGCTATAAATGCCATTTAATGTGTGTATTGATGGATAAATGAGGTTATCTGTTATTTGTTAAGCCCATGACGGCGGTGAACTGTTATTCTTGGCCAAGACGCTCTTCTTAAAGAGATTTTTAATCTCAATGTGCTTCTTTCCAGGTAAAAAAAAAGGCTGTAATAATAATAATAATAATCTAAAGTTGCAATAAGGGTACATTCAAGGCTATTTAAGACCCTCGCTTATAAAATGTATATTGTACTGGGAGCAAAAACTTTTTAAACAACTTTGCAGTGCAAACAATACAAGTTTTGACAAAAATAAAAGTTTTGAATGGTAATACTTTAATTTAGACTTTAAACCATGCATTATAGGAATGTATTATGATTGTATCCGTGTAAAAAATTCTAGATATCTTATTGCTTCAATTGACATTTGAGGCACTATTTAAATTTAAAAACATTTTCATCCAAAGATATGAATTAAACTTATGTGCAAAACTGAAATATTACAAAAAAACATTAGCGGCTAAAGCACAGCTTCCATTCAATGAGTCAACGAGAAATAAATCCTTGCTTCCAAATAAAATGGTGCCAAATATCAAAAAGTAATACTAAATTTGCTGTGGTAGAAGCCACTGTGGCCCTTTTTTCTTATATAATAATAATAATAACTACTTGTGCTTCAGAAGTCAAAACGCAATGAAAGAGTAGTGACATTTGGAGGTGCAAGAACGCTTATTGTGAGAGCAGCACCTCAAGACTAGAAGGTTCTAGAATGACGGACTTTGACTAAAAGGCATTTTATGATGACAAAAACATTTCAGATGTTTTACAATGTGGTCGTCTACAGGTTTGTCTTTTTTATGCGCATAATGGAATGTATTTGTTAAATGTGTTTCCATTGTAGGTTATGCACATTTTTATCAGATAAAAAGTTTATTGAGTTGAGCGTAAAGTTTTGTATGCACATTTACAAAAGCATTTTTTTATGCGATAATGCTAATGCGCATATAATAAGTGGCTAGAAACATAGCTTCGGTGTGCAAACTCTATAAAAATAGCAGTACAAATTAAACGCAAACAGAAAAAATGCTGAATGAAAATCCAAATTGACTCCCCAACAGTAGGTGGCACTGGCACTTTGTAAATGCTGCAGAGTAGCATAAGGCACAAGTTGTCTTACCATCTGGGCCCTCAGGAGCATCTGAGCTTGACTGGTGCTCGGACTCTTCCCCAGAAGCAGTGTTTGTGGAGAGATTTTGCGGACCGCTGTCGCAGCGCTCTGACCTCCTCTAACAAGAGCTGTTGATCCTGGAGTGTTGGGCAGAGAAATCTGATGGCGGAGGTGAAAAAACAGAAAAACAAAGAGAGAAAGACGTCACTGTGTATATCTTGGTTTTTATTTCTATAGCAGGTGCTTTTATTTTGTAGAAAACGCACCGATTTGGGGGTTTGCTGTGACGATGAGGCTTGGCTAACTCTCTCACTGGGTGAAAAGGAAGGCGCCAGTCGATCCCCAGACAGATTGATCTGGAGGAAGAGATGGACATATCATGGTAGGTCATTTTATTTTATTGAAGGAAGACGAAAAACAATAGTAACAAAGTATTCCAAAATGACAAAAAGTTGTAAAATATACAGTTATTAGTATGTTACATTAAACTTTTATTAATGATGTTTTTTTCTTAATGTATTATTATTATTATTATTATTACTTTATTATAGTACTTACATTGAATTATTTGGCAGATGCTTTTATATGAAAGCTAGTTAGTCGAATGCTGTATATAAACTACATACTAAGGCTGCACATTATATAGTTTTAACATCGATATCGCAATGTGTATATCCACAATAGTCAAAATCGCAGAATATGCAAAGTTGCGTTGGGATTATAGTTTATTACACAGTTGATTATAACCAATGCAGAGTTTAATCATAATGGAGTAAAAGTTTATCATCTGCATGCGTTTCTAAAGAAATAGTTCCCCTAAAAAGGTTTTACTCACTATTTTCAATTCACTCTCATTTGTTTCAAACATTTACGAGTTTCTTTTTTATGTTGAACACAGAAAGAAGATATTCGATAACCCATAAATAATTAAAACCAGTTAAGGGTGAGTAAATAGTAAGTAAATCTTCATTTTTGGGTGAACTATCCCTTTAAGGCGTGTGACTGTGTGAACATTTCAATAGTTCAGAGTTTAAATCATCCTGCTACAAGAAATTATAACGTTTGGAACTTTCATAAAGATTACATTACGAGACTATGCAGTGTTTATTCAATATCTGTACCTCAATACTGTTAGACTCTCCAGAAAACTATTATTCGCTTTTATCTTTGCTATATTGTATTTATCTATGCATGAAAAGTATTTATGTATTATTCGAGATTCAAAAGATTATATATATCCTACAAAATAACCCCAATTAATCTGAAATTAAGAAATTGAAATTAAATCTGTTTAAGTCATCTGGTGAAATTGTATTCGCATAACAATATATATCGCAGAATGACAAAATATCGCAATGTCAGATTTTTGCAATATCGTGCAGCCCTACTACATACAATATAGAGATTTGGGGAAAAAATACGACTTGGAAATTCTCACTTTTTACAATCTCTAGTTATGTGTTTGAATAAAACCATTTTTGTTTTGTTCCACAAACTATTGATGACATTTCTTATGGATTTAAACTACAAATGTTATGAACTAGTACATAATATCAAAAAAGATGGCATGTGTTGTTAACGTATATAATTTTTTGAATAACACAAAATAATAATAATAATTACATTTATATAGTGCTTTTCTGGACACTCAAAGGCAAAGCACTTTACACATTTTTGGGGGGTATCTCCTCATCCACCACCAGTGTGCAGCATCCACCTGGATGACTCGACAGCAGCCATATTGGGCCAGATCGCACACCACACACCAGCTGATAGGTGGAGAGCAGCGATGAAGCCAAGTATGATATGGGGATAGTTAGGAGGGCATGATGGACAGAGGCCAGTGGGCAAATTTGGCTAGCATGTCTGGGTTAAACCTTTACTCTTTTTCGAAAGACATCCTGGGAATTTTCAGGATCTCAATTAACGTCTCATCCGAAAGATGGTGCTCACTGAGCAGTATAGTCCCCATCAATATACTGGGGTGTTAGGACCCACACAGACCGCAGGTTGAGCGCCTACTGCTGGTCTCACTAACACCACTTCTGGCAGCAACCTAGCTTTCCCATGTGGTCTCCCATCCAGGTACTGACCAGGCACAGCCCTGCTTAGCTTCAGTGAGCGACCATGAAACCATTGAATGAAAACATTTGTTATTTCTAAATAATTGTTACTTTCTGTAGCTAAAAAGACTTAAACAAAATGATAGGGCTGGTCGATTAATCGAAAAGTAATCAAAACCGACATTTAGAACCTAAAATCAATAAAAAATTTTCAGGTCAATTTTTTTCAATTACTTTTCTTACCGTGTGTGGAGTCATGTGACCCTGCTCTGTTAAGGCTAAATTATACTTATTATATTATGATATTACACTTCTGCCAAGGGGATGTGTACAGTCCGGCGCAGCCTACACATACCCGCACACCTCTCAAAAAAATGTATTTGCACGTCACAGCGTCGCGTAGTGCAAGCTTTGTGATTGGTCGTTTGGTAGTGATGACGACAGTGGGTGGCGCAGAGAGCCGCATTTTAGGCAATGTGTGTTTTAATTTCAATGATGTTCAATAAATTATCATAGATAGTAGATAGTGTGTGTTTACTTCAATTATAATTTTTTTTATCAGTGAACTATGAGGGCAAAAACATAATTGTTGATTAAATCGTAATCGAGTTAAAATGTTCAATTAATCGAGATTTAGATTTTAGGCCAAATCACCCAGCTCTAGTATATGACCATTTAAATTATTAAATTTGGAAGAATTGTTATCAGATCTTTATAGAATAAAACAAATATTAACATTTTGCTCAAACCCACACAGAGTAAATCCAGTAAAAGAACCACAAAAGAAAAAGAAAGTGAAAGCAATCGATGGCCACGCTTTTATTTTGGTTCCCTGAAACTTTGTAAAAATATTTGGCATAAACATTTCATTTACATATAGTAAAATAGCTGCAAATGGAAAATGAATAGAAATGAACATTGAATAGTGGTTAAAATCCTTAATACATACAAATAAATAAATATTATTATCCTTCATGTTTCACACACTTATGACTGCTGCATTGCGGTGATTATTTAGAACATCCTGTGGTAAAATAAGTTCACCGACCACAGCTGCTTTTTCAGATCTGCACAGGTTGGATAGTTAAAAGCGTATGCTCCATTGAGAAAATTCGGTACAAAGTAATGATCAGAATATCACTTGTCTTTAAATACTCTTTCGGACACTTGTTTGAAGTGTCACTTTGTCAACTATAGGTGACTTAAATACAGTGGTGTAAAGTAATAAATTACAAATATTCAAACTACTGTAATTGAGTAGTTTTTTTCCTCTGGAATTGTAATTTACCAAGTAGTTTTAAAAATGCGTACTTTTACTTTCCCTTGAGTACATTTTTAGTGCAGTATCTGTATTTTTAACTCCACTACTTTCCTTCAATCTGCAGTCACTACTTAATTTTTTCCTGTCTATGGGATTGGGTAAAGTAGAACAATTCCTGTGATTCCAAGTCCTGTGACTCCTGTCCAATCAAATCGCACATAGAAGCTAAATTGCATGATACTGAACTACCTCAAAACATGGGTGCTATGTAAATGCAGCTAACCATTTGGAAACATTAAAAGTGTTCAAGACAAAGTCCAAAATCATCACACGCAATAACCCAGAGACTGGATGAAAGATGTATGATGATTGAAATTGCCTTAAACAATAACTAAATGAACTACAGAATGTTAAGTTTTCACACACATGCACGCACAAATTGCATGTAAATGCATTAGACTTTCATAGTGTATTACTCACTACTCTTGAGAACTTTTAAAAGTGCTACTTTTACTATTACAAGTGTTAATAATTTGCAACAGATACTTTTACTCTGCTTGCACTACATTTTTGGGCAAGTAATAGTACTTTTACTTGTGTAAGATTTTTCAGTACTCTTTCCACCATGGCTTAAATACAGACATACAAAATTTGCACACAGCTATATCTGAAAATGGAAGCCTGTCACAAAGTACAGTAGTCTGTTGATATATTTAAATCTCCCCTGGCTGATATATTTAAAAATGTCTTACATTTAAAAAGCATTAATGATATAAATTTTGCTCCTGTGAAAAGCTCTGGTTATGTCAGTAGTACAGGATTAACATTTACATATATTTTTTGTAGATGCTTTTATCTTAAAAAAGAGAAGAACAATTGAAGCATTTCAATCAATAAAACAACAACATCACATTTGCAAGTCTCAGTTTATATAGCACAGTACAATAGGCAGGTTTTTTAAAACTTATTGATGACAAAAACAAGCTATTTGAGTTAGGAATGTACTGAAAAAAAAATGACTTGGTGACACAGTGGCTCCGTGGTTAGAACTGTCGCCTCACAGCAAGACGGTTGCTGGTTCGAGCCTTGGCTGGGTCAGTTGGCATTTTTGTGTGGAGTTTGCATGTTCTCCCCGTGTTCACGTTGGTTTTCTCCGGGTGCTCCGGTTTCCCCCACAGTCCAAAGACATGCGCTATAGGTGAATTGATTAAACTATATTGGTCGTAGTGTATGTGTGTGTGAATGTGAGAGTGTATGGATGTTTCCCAGTACTGGGTTGCAGCTGGAAGGGCATCCGCTGTGTAAAACATATGCTGGATAAGTTGGCAGTTCATTCCACTGTGTCAACCCCTGATGAATAAAGGGACTAAGCCGAAGGAAAATGAATGAATGAAAGACTTAAAAATTACTCAACTAAATGTCATTTTACTTTTGTTTTACTCATTTGAGATTTTACTCTCTCATATGTTTAATTAAAACAATATTAAATAAGTATTTAATATTATTCGGCTTATTAAGTATTATATATTATTTTTGGCTTAGTCCCTTTAATAATCAGGGGTCGCCACAGGGAAATGAACCGCCAACTTATCCAGCATATGTTTGACGCAGCAGATGCCCTTCCAGCCGCAATCCAACACCGGAAAACACCCATACACTCTTACATTAACACACATACACTACGCCCAATTTAGTTTATTCAATTCATCTATAGCGCATGTCTTTGAACTGTGGGGGACACCGGAGCACCCGGAGGAAACCCACGCCAACACGGGGTGAACATGCAAACTCCACACAGAAATGCCAACTGACCCAGCCGAGACACAAATCAGTGACCTTCTAGTTGTGAGGCGACAACACTGAGCCACTGTGGCGCCCCTTGTTCTATTTTCATTATATATTATGTTTAGCCCCATGTTTAAAACATTAAGTACATTAAGTCCCAACTGACCCAGCTAGGGCTAGAACCAACATCTTTCTTGCTGTGAGGTGATTGTGCTACCCGCTGCGCCACCGTGCTGCCCTGTATTAAATATTAAATAAGTACTAAATAAAGTCATGCTTTTAAACATTTATGTAAACAACACAGTAGTTTTTTGTTAGTCAATATGATGCACCAACACTACTGAGGTATTTCAATATTTGGTTCACAATACACAATGAAGCAACAATCAATGTTTTTTTTTAATCATGAATGTGTCATTTTGATCACAAAATGATCTCCAGAGATGTCGAAAAACAATAAGCGACTACACCCAACAACACAGGCAAATGACAAGTCAGTGTAATATACCTGTCAAAATAATGAAACTCCTCAGTGCATCACTGAAACACCAACATCAGAAATTGAGAAGATTTAACTTAATCTTACTTTTAGATTTCCTCATTGTATTCCAATTCTAAGTAAAAATACTTATATGTCTCTAATTAAACTAAATTACTCAATGTAGAAATTCCATGTCATTTCTGTATTCATTCACAAATATTTTTTCATTCTGTATTATAAATCAAAATATTCTCTTTTGGGTCAAGATCAATGTCCCGGCTCAACTAAATTACTTAAAGCAACAGATCACTCACAAATGAAAATTCTGTCATCAATGACTTGTTCCAAACCTCTTTGAAATTTCTTTCTTCTGTTAAACACAAAGGTAGACATTTTAAAGAATAGGCCAGACTTCCAATTTTTTTTTGTTCTTCTACTATGGATGTCAGTGACTCATGGTTTCTTCAAAGCATCCTTTTCTGTTCATTCATACATTTTCTTTTTTTTTGCTTAGTCCCTTTATTAATCTGGCCTTGCCACAGAGGAATGAACCACCAACTTATCCAGCATGTTTTACGCAGCTGATGCCCTTCCAGCTGCAACCCATCACTGTGAAACACCCATACACTCCCATTTACACACATACACTATGGACAATTTAGCTTACCCAATTCACCTATACCACATGTCTGGACTGTGGGGGAAAACAGAGCACCCAGAGGAAACCCACGCGAACACGAGGAGAACATGCTAACTCCATTCAGAAATGCCAACTGATCCAGCCGAGGCTCGAACCAGCGACCTTCTTGCTGTGAAGCGGTTGTGCTACCCACTGCCCTGACACCCTTCTTCTGTTGTGTCCAAATTAATTAAAAAAAAACAATCCCACAAAAGTTTTGAACCACAAAAGGGAGAGTAAATGAACTGTATTTTTGTATTTTTTTTGGATGAACTATCCCTATTACATTTTCTCTGTAGCATTCACGCTAATTTTTTTATATCTGTAAACAATCGCTAAAAGAGCCGGTGTGGTAACAAAGAGCGAACTCATACCTGCACCACTTTTCTGTTAGTTGGGGATGGCTGGTTATGGAAGGTGGTCACAGTCGTGAGCGCAGGAGGAGTTTTTGGGGTGCCATTGGCCTGATGGGAAGGGTTCACCGATGTGGTGCTCGTGGTGTTGACTGTGCTCTTTGCGGGTTCTGCTTTCGTTTGGGGCTCCTTGTCCATTGTTCCACAGAATCTGGACACAAGAAGCTGAAAGAAAGATCATCATGAATATGCAAGTCTACTAAAACTACCACAAGCTAAACAATATTAGTAAATGTCCCCATGCCAGTGCAATTGACTGTAGTAACAGATATATTATCTAGAGAAGTTCATGCAAAAGTAATTTGTCTATGCACTCAAGCTGAACATGCATATTTCCAACAGTTTTGTTGTATTTGCTTACAGGGCCCGTCTTGTGACCTTATGTAAGATGAAACTTAAGTCAACCAAACAGTTTCAAATAAACTCTGCTTATACACAAGATGACAAATAAAAGCTAGAAACTTTGAGGTCTTCTGAATTTGAAGTTTGCATGCATAACGCTTTGTGATACTTAAAAATGTCCATACATATACATGAATTATACCACTACATTTGTAATTATAATAACTATAATAAAAAAGCTATTTTGCATTCATATCTTCATGTTCCTTTCTTTTCTAGAGATCCATTTTTATCATGCAAAATAATAAAATATAAAACGCATATTGAGAGATGAACATTTTTCAATAAGGTTTCACTTTTTTTGCTAACATTAGTTAAGATGGACAATACTTCTGGATTTGAGTTAATCTCAGTATTATATATATATATATATATATATATATATATATAGGATCAGAAGTAAACATTAGTTGATGAACTTAACATGCTATAAATAACAGACTAAAATACAGTGTTCAAAATTACTTAAAACATTACTTAAAACATTAAGCAGTTTTACCAAATGAAATTACCTTATTGTAAAGTGTTACCCATTTTGTTTATGAGGAATAGATAATATCAGGGTTTCTGCAGGTTTCAACTAATTAAATTTAAGACTTAAGACATTTTTAAGACCATTACGATTTTTTTATTTGACCTATCAAATAAGATTATAATTTAATACATTTAATTGTACAATAATAATTAGGATTAATCATACATTTTTTATACAAATTTAGTTATTTCTTAGCAACATACTTTAGTTTTTATACATACACTTGTTTTTAACATAACCGTTCTTCAAAATAAAACTTTTTTTATTATTATAAGAATAATAAACTAAATGTATGCACAAATATCTGTCCAGGTCAGTGTCCTCAGAGGTAAATATATAGAGAACTATAAAACAAATGTTATTGTAAGGAAAATAATTAAAACATTATGCTACATAGAGTCAAAAATTAAAAATTTTAATTAAAAGTTATAAGTTTTTTTGAGGTGGAATGTTAGTGATGGCCAGGTTGAGTAGCTATACATGAACGGAAAAAGGAAATTAAAACCTGTTTAAAAAAAGATTTAAGACCTAAAACACAATGTTTCAGCAAATGTAAGACTTTTTAAGGCCTGAAATTTTGTTTTTAAGATATAAGACTTTTTAAGACCCCGCGGACACCATGTAATGTTTCATTCTGTTTTTCAACGGTGCATCAGAACTAAATAAGGTTGTATATTAAATAAAAATGTAGTTTTTCTATTAAAAAATAACATTTTAATCAGATTCTGTGCAATCAGTGGGATATATGAATATGAAACTCTTCTCTTCTGCACAACAATAGCAGAAAAATAAGCAGTTTCATGATTCAGCTATCATACAGTTGCAAATGCTGTCATAAATGTGTAATAAAAAGGTTATAGTTTACAAAAACAAATGCTAAACTGAACAAAGCATACCTATACTATGAACATAGTATATAGCTATAATGACCTACACTAAAAAACAAAAACTATATGTATTAGGCATGGGACGATAACTGGTTTCAAGGCTTACAGCGGTTTGGAAAAATCAAGGTATTAAAACCGTAAAAAAAAAAAAAAAAAGATGTTATACCATTCCTAAGGTATATGTAAAGATTTTTAAGTGTTTTTTTATGTATTGTAAAGAAATCTTTAGTTTTGAAACTAATAAAGATAGCAGAATCAATAATTTATTTAAATGATTTAGCCTGACATGTTTACTGTTCCAAAATATTATGTTTCCTAAAATGAAATATATTGTGTTCAAGGGGGGGCATTTAAAAAGAACTTATTTTAGAGCAGTAATCACAATACCATGAAGCCATGATATTTTTATCCAAGGTAATCATACCGTCAAAAACTTATACCGGCCCAAGCCTAATATGTGGTATAATCTTTAAGACAAAAGTTTCAATTCAAATAAATGCAATTTTAATGTTTCAAAAAAACTTTTGTGGAAAAAAGTTCAAATATAAACAACAGAGACAACATATTCAAATAAACAAATTATCAATTTTACATTTTTAAATGATTAACATATAATTGCTGACAAAAACCTGGTGGTTTGTATAGCGGGGATCCTAAAATGGTCATCAAATGATTCTTATTCTGTTCTTATTAAGTGCACAGAAATGATGTAAAGTTGTATCACATTTATAACATTGTTATGTTATAAAGAGCTACAAAACTCCTTTGCGACTTTGACCCATGTATTGTAAAACATTTGTGTAAAAGACAACAGACTGAAAATCACATTAAACCATCTAGGAATAATCTTACAAATGTGTTATTTAACAAAGTAACATTTAAACAGTAAATTACATCGTCTACCACATCCATCACCAGAGAATCACAAATAAAATGTTGTTTTGATTTATTCTTTTGTTTTTGCATTTAATTCAAATGAATGTTTAATAGCCTAAATTATTATACAGATGTGCAACCTATATCGTGTTTTGTGTTTATATCTGTGCTGTGCTTTGCATTAGTAGATCAATATATTAACATCACGCGATTTAATAATTCGGTTAGCAAGTAGATAAAGCACAGAAACCACCAAAACACGTCCCGTGGTGCTTGAAATATCATCACTGTGTTTAAGTTCATGCAACCACATGCACGTTTTTGCTTTAACGTAAATGTAACCCAAATTGTACAGTGTGTTGTTATTATTGGAGCTCACACCAGGCCGCAGCTAAACAAAAACGAAGCATATGAGCATTTCTGCTAAAAACAAGACACACGGGTTACATTATTAACGTGATATTGCGCCATGCCTGTACCGTAACCACGACTAACGCTCTGCCCTTTGTCTCATTCGAGCCAGAGAAATAAAAATCCCGGGTGTAAGTGAAGCATTGATGTAGGTATTGAGCATAAAGGTTTAACAGACTCTCGATGCGATAATCGTGAAAGCTGGACGGCATTAATGGACACATACCAGGAAGCGCGGCGCGCACAGGTGCCAGAAAGCCACGCGTGTTTTCAATGTTTATGCCCGAGCCGCAGTCATTTGTGAATAAACACCCACTGTCATTCCCAAAAACATCCCCGTGTTTGTCGTAGCATCACGACGGCCTATATGGGGGCTGCCGAACTCGCAGTAAAAACAAACGCACAGGTCGTACGGGGAGCCCGCTAAACACGACAGTGTAAGTGCATTTGCATCCAATGTTCATTATTTTGGTCATATATTGAAAATGGGCGTGTGTTCGTGCGGTGACAGCTTGAGCCCCCTGCGCGTCCCTGAAGACCTGCACTTCCCTAAATGATGGCGCGGCGTCATAGATATATAAAAGCGGCTGCCTTTTATCGAGTGCACGAAATGTAGACGGCAACAAATCAGCGTAACTTGCCGCGAATCGAAATACACAAAATGAAAGTCAAACGAGAAAATGATGATGCTCTCTGTGCGCGAGCGTGCGCGCTCCTCCCTTCCAACCGAGCCGGTCGCAGAGTTTGCCAAAACATGCATCTTTTTGTGACTAATAAATGGCCGTGGAGGGTAATCCTACCTGTCCGAAGTCAACAGGGTAGATCTCCCATCACACGCTGACCGTTTTCAGCGACTGCTACAATCCCGTCATGTCCTAATGCGTCAAAGGTAAAAGTAGAGACCGATGGAAATTCATCAGGGCGGCAAATGTTAGAGCACCGCTTACAGTGTAGGAGGACCGCGCGCTTCTGCTTTTCACAATGTACGAGGGAGAATCTGCACTTTGCAGCAGCTTTAAAATGCTTGAATTTGTGCACACACACTCTTAAAAAAATATAGAAATAAAAAGAGGGTTTTACAGTGATGCCTCAGAATTTTCTGTAGTTCCATAAAGTAGGCTTCTTTTTGTGTTAAAAGTTTTTCATGAAACTATTTTTTTTTTCACTTTTCCACTAGTAGAACCTTTTATGAAATCATCCGAGATACCCTTTAAGCAGTGTGCGAATTATACAACTTTTTTGGTAGCAGTTTGGTAATACATGCTTCAGTGGATCAAATTTATAAATGTATTTAAGTTTTCAGTGTTTTTGAGGGATATTTAGAGACTATTTTAAAAGTTACTGTAGGTCAAACTATACAAATTATGTGTCTATATTTTCTTTTTTTAAGGCTACATTCAGATATATACACCTATTGTACAAGAAACGTGTTTTGTGAATACTAAGATGTCTATTGGTGAACTGCCAATTTCAGACTGTTGAATGATATTTTTCCTACCATTGACTGGCGCAACTAAATGCATTACAGTGGTATGAACCGTTATGGGGGAGGGGTAGGGGGTCAAATGTATATTATGATACCCCCCACCCCACCCATTATATTATAATGTATAATTATACATTATAATATGGCGTAAATCAATCATTAGGGTCAATCCCCACAACCCCCCCTGTAATTTGGACCCTGCCTTTAAGCAATAACAAACTATCAGGCCCACAATTTCAATTTTAACAAAACACAGGAGTTCAAATGAGTATTATTAAAACATAATACATTCTTTAAAATAAAGGTGGCAGGAAGAACCAAAAATGGGTTTATAGTTAGGCCTATAACCTTTTTGGTTTCCTTCCTTAAAAGTTACTGCCACAACCTACTGCGGTTTAGTGTAAGCTACTTCATAGACAGGGGCGGACTTAGTGATTTAGGGGCCCTAAGCAATTCCAAATGTAGGGCCCTAGCATTGAAACTCAAAACACTCTCTTTCTCTATAGCAATTTTTTCTTTGTAGATTCAGTTTTTTTTGTAAATAAACTGCATGTTAAAATGTATTTTAAGTGGAACCTTTATCTTCCTTATGTAAAATTAAATACAATAAATTCACAAAAAAAAAAACAAGTTCACAAACTATGTACAGTTAATACATAGGCTATTTGTGATTAGATTTCCACTATTCATGGGGGCCCCCGGTTTTGAAAAGAAGTTATAAGTTTAAATTCCTAATGGTTATAGACAGCTTTTACAACATATGATAGAAAATGTATAAAATAGCTATATAGTTATTGTAGGTTTCTTGGCATTGGTCGGGGCCCCCTAATTCCCCGGGGGGCTTACCTCACCCCTGTTCATAGATCACATTAAAAAGTCATCACAGTTTCCAGCAATTCATATTTGTAAAATCAAAATTATTTAAAACACATACAATGCTCAGCATAATTTAGTACACCCCATTTTAAAATGAATATTTTTATCAGTTTCTTAGTGAAAATAGGCAATGTATTTTGGTGCGTTTAAACAAAACAGATTTATTAATTAGATATATTTATTAAAATAATATTTTAATCACCAAACATATTTAGAAATTGAAAATTACAATTAACTTAAAGCAAAATATTGCAAAAAATACAACCTACAAAATTTCAACTAAACTCTGATTTTTCCTTTTTTATTTGTATTTAATATTTTTCTATAACAAATAAATGTGGGTGTTTTTGGACCGTTATCGTAAGTTATTTTGTTAAATAAGCTCCAGATTTGGCTTCAGTACTGACTCATCTAATAAGCACAAATATAATATTGTATATGCTTCCTATTAAAAACATGGGTTTAAAAGATTGATTTGTGGGGGTGGACTAAAATATGCTGAGCACTGTTTTAAGGTTACTATGCAGTTATTTTTTACTATATTTTTACTACTTTTAAAAGTAAAATAGCCTACCTTAGTCTAAGCTAAATGCAAAAATGACTTAATACATAACTTCTACTTTCATTTGCTTAAAAACTAGTAACTAAGTTACACAATTCGTTTTTTTTAAGTGACTAAAGATTTTAAGCTATATTAGCCTATTTTTAAAATGGAACTGCCCACCACTGCACTGTCGCTAAAAGTTAATTTGGCTAGTGAAACTCCAACAACATTTGTTGGGTTGCAGCTGGAAGGGCATGCGCTTTGTAAAACATATGCTGGATAAGTTGGCGGTTCATTCCGCTGTGGAGACCCCAGATTAATAAAGGGACTAAGCCGAAAAGAAAATGAATGAATGAATGAACTCTAACAACAGATCATCAGCAATTTATATTAGTACTAATACTGTACTAGTTCATTAGTAAAGTAGTAGCATCACAAAGTAGGCTTGCATGTTGTTGCGGTATATTGGTTACTGGACCTGGTTACTAGGTTACCATGAGGTCACCACATTGGCCAGTGTGCCTTGAGCTCATTAATCGGATCACACGAGGTAGCGGGTTTGTCCACAAAACCCAACACGCACGACTTTGAGACTTTCTCTTATCTGATTCTGGCTCTTCTAAATGAAAATATCGAATTTTATCTCGCTGGTTAAAAACCGGTGCGTTCAAGAAAGGGTAGGGCCTAATTTGTTCGGCTAAAGACAAGTAAATGGCTCAATTATAATATATCATTGTAAATATGCCGGACACGAGATTTCTAAACCCGAAACCAGTTGCAACGAAAGCCAAGCATCCGAACAAGAAAGCGAGTCCAGCTGAAACAACACCCGCGGTCAGAACCAGAGATGCCGCTCAACGCAAAAACAGGGCATCGAGCTGCCCAAGATGCACCCATCACGCGGAGTATAAACCCGAAACAACGGAGAGAAGCAATAAAGCGATAAAAACGAAACCGGCCGATACTTCACCGAGGACAAAACCGTCAAAATGTCCACCGAAGGAACAGCCAATGCCAAAAACATATTCTCATGCGCTTTATGAAATCCACAGGTAGGACTGCTATAGTGGTCTCAGTAACATATGGTGGATCAGGACTTAATCTAAGCAGCAGCATTAAACTGTGGTTAATTGCCGTAGTAAATGCTTTAAAGCTTACTTTGTTCACTCCAATAATGGCTTTTGGCATATTAAATATTTTCTGTTTTTGTGACAGTCAGAAAGCGTTCACAGTATTTGCACCAAATCCAAAGAAAAGACAAGATATTCAGCAAAGTAAGTATACTGTTACTTAGCTTCTTTCTTTCTTTCTAAATAATGAAGATGTGAATAAGAAGAGCCTTTGACCCTTAAAGGGATGATTTCATCCACTCTGGGGTGATTTTGAGTCTTAATTTGGCCATAACTTCTTCTATGTTTCAGCTAGAATGATTTTGGTGACAAATCTTATTTTGACACATATTTTAAGAAAATGCTATGAAATTTTGAAAGAACTCAACGATACTCTCTGGGCAAATTTATAACCCTTTTGTTATGTTAGGGATGAAAACATCCACTGAATTAAACTGCTGTAAAAATTCACCAGATAAATGTTTTTCAATTTTTTTAGCACAAATCTGTTAATCAACCTCAGTCCTGATCAAAACTAATAAATTACTTAGAAAATGACAGGATTTTAACTCTTTAATTGTCTAATTAATAAATGATGTCACTGACAACGTATTTTCAATATAAAAAGTAATCGTGGACTGGATTTTTTTCAGCTTTTTATCATGGACATGTGAAACAACATTACCTTTCATGCATTGTTTTTGATTAAACAAACATTTTTGGTGGCTGTTTTTGCCCCATTGACTTCAATTATAACCACATTTTTTTATTACAAAACCATGAGACCATATAATCATGCATTTTTGATCGTTGGTGGTTTTCCCTGTTGGGAAGAGGTCAAATTTGTCATTTTTACTGTTGATCATCAGTTAACCCTTTAGATAGGCCTGCACTGTAAGCCCGGATAAGTTGAGTTTACTTAAAAAATAAGAGGAAACTGGTTGCCCTAAATTTTTTAAGTAATGTATACTTAAAAAACTTGAGTGAGCTCTACTTAAAAGATAAGAGTTGTTCTAATATGTATTATAAGTTGAATACACTTAATGCTTTTAATTAGTGTCAATTTTTTCTACTTATCTTTTTAAGTGCAATAAAATACACACAAAAGTAATACACAGGGTTGTTTTTATTCAAATTTTCTTTCCAAATACAACAAAACAATGCAAATGCTGTGCAATACAACTTAAAAATCTGTTTGCCTACTTTTCTCTCAAGTGCATCTACTCAAACAAGAGCTAATAACATTGACCCCAGCTTTAAATGCTTACAAAATATGTTAATACCCCCAAGAACATGAAAGCTTGTTTTAACATCTGGACTTGAAGCGATAGTTTACCCAAAAAATGGAAATCTACTCACCCTCAAGTTAAGTGGCTTTCCATAGTAGGAAAAACAAATACCATGGAAGTCAATGGTTACAGATTTCTAGCTTTGTTCAAAATATCCTGTTTGTGTTCAACAGAAGGATGAAACTCAAACATGTTTGGAACAAGTGAAGGATGAGTAAAATATGACAATTTCCATTTTTGTGTGAACTATTCTTTTAAACACAAACATATTGTAGAACACAATATATACTGTTTACATACAAGTGAAAATTTGTTCATGACTTCACAGAATTAACTTTTACTATTGTAACAAGTACATGTACTGAACAAACTGTAATTTTGGGTCTTTTTTCACAATACAATGAGAAATAAATAATAATAAAAATTATTATGAAGATCTGTAACTGTAAGCTGACCTTTACACTGTAACAGCAAGTCGACACTTTGTCCAATTTAAGAGCAGGGGCTAAATGAGTCCCAGAAGACAACAGAAGGCTCGAGGCAGGTCTGTATGAATAATGAAAGATGATGAACACTCTGGATGGGTTAAGCTGTGGACTTTTTTCATTGATGCAGATGATTCCTGTGGGAATTTGATAGTATGGGTCCTCTCGAGAGACATCCTATTGACAGAAAAAAGAATGCAAATATAATGATACTAGTTAAATAACTCAGTGCTCAAAGCAGAAAAAAGCCAGAATAAAAGAGATGATGAAAATAGGCAATAGGTAGACTCATGTAGACAAAAAACCCCACCTTTGTCTGACATAAGAGCTCAGCCAAAAGCTGACCAGCAACATGGTTCTTTTTCCTGAAGATGCTCATCAAATTTGGAGAGTAATTTTAAGAGCATTATGGAAGCTCTCTGTGAGATTTTTGCCCACCACTTGATTGAAGTTTAAATAAACCTGAAATATTGTGTTCCTTGTGTATTTTAGTCCAGTGTGTTATGAAACTTAAATTCTTGTTATCTTTATGATATACTTTTACAGAACAATACTCATCGTCAACTTTGAATGTGTGTCGTTTGAAAAAAAAATGCTTGTTGTAAAGTGAAAGTGCAACGACTCTATTAAAGCATGTTTTTCGCGCAGTAAATCATCCGCGGAACATGCTTCACAGACATATATTTAAGAGAGATCGTGTCCACCAATCAGAACTGAAAATCTTCCAGGTTAACTAGCGAGCTCACATGGCACATACACACAGCAAGTGCTCAAACAGGACCCTCGCATTTAAAGCGAAACATACTTAAAACAGTGTTTTCCGGTATTCACAAACAGCAGAAAACAAAAACTGGATAAAATGTTTACAGTCTACTCACCTGAAGTCTGAAATCACCTGCTACTAAAGAAAATGGCGTTGCCTGACTTGAACACTAGGTCAGGTTGGGGGCAGGGGGCGTGATCAGTCAAAAACTTTTAAAACATTAGTCTATTGTACTTAAAGTTATTCATACAATAAACTTTGTCTACAAAAAAGTAGAATTCACTTAAAATGTTATAGTAATGAACCAAATATTAAACTATTTAAGTACTTTGCACTTAAACTGTATAATTAGACATGAAATTTGGGTGTAAAAAAAAGAGATTAGTCTTTGGATTTTATATTAAGTATAACAGCAAATTAAAGTGTGTTTATGTGTGTCTGTAAGTGTGTGAGTGTGAGAGTGACCTTTATGCACTTACCTTGATGTGTCTGAGAAAATAACATGCATCTCAGCTCTCAGAACTACATGGAGTAAACAAAAACAAAGACTGTGTATTTATGCACCATCAAATGTGGTTATAATGGAAGTCAATGGGGCAAAAACAGCCACCAACAGTAAATTAGGGAGAAAAAAAAATGAAAATCTAACAATGCATCAAAGCCAATGTTACTAATCGTTCACATGTCCAAGACTGTGACAGAAAGCAAAAAAAATTAAGTCCACAATTACTTTTTAAATTGAAAATATGTCATTTTGTGTTTTTTTCACCAAATCAGTGACATCATTTGTGAACTTGGCATTAAAAGAGTTAAACTCCTGTAATTTTCTAAACAATTTAGTAGTTTTGATCAGGACTGAGGTTGATTAACAGATTTATAAAAAAAAAGAAAAACATATTTATCATGTGCATTTTTACAGCAGTTTAATTCAGTGGATGATTTCATCCCAAACATGACAAAAGGGTAGTAAATTTGAACAGTGCACAAGGGTTAAAGTCCATATAAGATTTCCATTCACATTGTTCCAAACCAGTCTTTTGTAACTTCCGTTAAAGAATGAAGATAAAGTATGAATAAAGATGTTTTGACGAATGTTAGAAAAGAGCAACCAATGATTCAATATATATTTTATTTCTAATATGTATTTCAAAGGCTGCTGGTTTCCAACATTCTTTAAAAAATATATTATATTGTGTCCAACAGAAAAAAAAATTGATAAACATTTAGAACCCCATGAGTGTAAGTATATATGGTAAAGAAATAATGTTCATTTTTGTGTGAACTATCCCTTTAAATGTCACACTTTCTCTAAAATGTTTCTTTATAGACTTTTCCTTTACAAAGTCTTTTAGATTACTTCTTAATAACAAAATGTCTCAGAATTATTAGTTTTGAAAATAAATGTTTAATGTAGTTGGTATTAATATTTAATATAATTACATGTAAATTGTTATTTTTTTTAAATATGGCTCTAATTATCAAGGTTTGTGTTTGTTTTTCACAAATTAATGACATTAAAATGTCATTGAAACATTTTGCCATATTTTTGCTTTTTAAGTTCCAAGAAAATTACCAAAATAAATGTAAGTTTGTTTAAAAAATTTAGTTTGTTGAAATTATGGAAGAGTAAAGCTGTCGTGAAGGTGAAACACTCACAGACTCACTGTTTAACAGAAGCAGAAGCAGAACTGGCAGCTCTGGAGGATCTGCGCTTGAGTCGGGCCATGGGTTATATTTCCATATCTCCTAGTACTGTGGGTAAGTGAGTCATTCAACCAAACATGTCAGAAACCAAATTTGAAAAGCTTGCTGCTGGGTTTGTTTGAAAGGACAAAAAATAAATCATTTGATATAACCACTAGAGGGAGCTATACACGCAAGAATAAAACGTTCACCAAAAATATGCTTTTAATTGACTCAGCCTCAAGACGTATGTGATGTTTTGTTTTAGTAGAAGCCTTTTTAGATTAAACAATGTTCCTTGATGATTCATAAAATGTCAATGTTACTTTCTTTAATAATAATAATAATAATATTTAAAAACAATATCTGTATTATGACATTTTTGACAGACATGTTTCTCAATGAGTAAATATACTGTACTGTACATCAATATTTCTCATTGAAGATAATAATTCTTAGTCTTTGCTTAACCATACTTGCCACTTCTGCAGGTGGATGCTTAACTCTGGAAGAGGTCAGGGCAAAGCAACAACAAGACATGCAAATCAAGAGAAGACAAAAGCAGGTGAGACCATAATAATGATGAGGAACAAACGTGAAAGTTCTTCAAAATGAGAACTTGATATCACAACTCTATGAGTTATTGGAACGAGTAGTAGTGAATGTTGATATTTTATACTCCTATTACTCCAAACATAAACAAGTTAGAATGGTTTTTACACAAATTTCTAGCTATTCTAAAGGAACATTTCTTAATTTCTAAATTTACTAGTATTAGAAATGTTTGTAATATGGGTAATAATTCCACATTTTATTACTGGTATTTAAAAATGACAGAATTTTAAAAAGAGCAGTATTTTCTGATTTGTATTGACAAATCTAATACACACTGTAAGAATTGCTGGGCTCCACACAATTTATTCATGTTGCCCCAATACAAATCGATTAGTACTTAACAAATTTAAGTAGATTTATCATAAAACGATTAAGTTTTCCTAAAAAATCTTAATATTAAGTTAAATAAGTTTAAGTTTAATAAGTTTAAACAAGCAAGAAAAAAGTGTGTGTGCGTGTGTGTGCACACGCGCGCAAAACCGTGAACTGTATTTGTTGTCACTGTTTCAGCATGGTGGC
This sequence comes from Danio tinwini, assembly GCA_903798205.1. NCBI lineage: Eukaryota > Metazoa > Chordata > Actinopteri > Cypriniformes > Danionidae > Danio > Danio tinwini. Next base: position 453,235 of record CAIGQZ010032511.1, read on the forward strand.
TGTGATATTGACTTCCATTCTCTAGCCTATATGCTAAACAAATAGATGTAGAAAGTTTTCACTCACCGATTGCTAGTAAAAAATGTCAAGTCACACAATAAACAATTTTGAGATAGAAAAATGTAAATAGTGGTTCCTTTAAAACATGTTATCTTTGTTGTATGAAATCATTATTATGGTGTATATTATAAGTTTGAGGATCTCATGATTGTCTTTTTTTCCCTTTCAGGTTAAAAATATGTTTTAGAAACTTCTCAAACTGTGCAAGAACAAAGTTAGACCAGTTAGAAAACTGCTGACAACAGAACATTATATTTCTATTTACTTTGCGTTTAAAAAATAAAAATGCAGCTAAACTCCTTGGACCTGCTGATGTGACCTTATTTTCTAAATTAATATTCACCAATATTTTGAAATGTAAAGCACATGAGTCTAGGTGGTGTCATGGTGTGATAGACAGATAGTATATTGACAAACAATGTAAAGTGGAGATCAATATTAAAGAAATTTTAATTTTCATTGCTTGTTATTATTTCAGGTGTATGTATACACTACAGTATATATCATGGTTGTAAAATAGTGTTTTACAAAATAGCCAAGGCACTTCTATAAGGCTTCTCAAGGCACTTTAGATTTAGCTGATCAAAAGTTGGTAACATCAATATTTGTAGCTTGATCAAGTCACAAATAAAATTTATAAGTCAATAATTTGTAAGAAAAATAGAAGTCTCTCACAGACATCACTAATCTCTCATAAGAGATCTCGTATAAATCACTAGTCTCTCACTGATATCACTAATATCTCACAAGACATCACTAGTCTCTGCTCTGCTGTGATCTACACTAGTTTTGAAACGGCGTTTTAGAATTAAAACAATCCATGTCCACACTGGCGTTTCATCTAGCGTTTCTGAACAGCTGTCCATACTACACCACTAAAAATGCACATCATGTGACCACACACACACTCTGGTATGCGCTGCAGCGTATGTGGACGTCTGAGCTCCAGGCAGTCAGCGGGAGCTTTGAGCACAGCTTCCTGGGTGAGAGCAGCTCAGGTCGGACAGTTTATCAAGGATCTTCCGCTCGATTTCATCTCATTATAATTGTCAAACGTGAAATTTAATTCATCTTGTCTCTATCTAATAGTCTTTTGAACCTATTACTTGTTCTCAGGTAATGTGTTTTGGCTGAGCACAAAGATAAGTTAATATGTTAATTCATTTAACCACGTACATCTAATCTGCACATTTGACTGATTGCTTGCCTTTATTTCCTATTGTATAAACTTATTGTACGTTATACTTTTATAATGGCCATTATTGATTATTAAAACTGATATTGAGCAAAGTATGTTTCATATTTTTCATATGTTTCGTAAAGAGCATGTTTGGTATTTTTCAATGAAAATGAAAGAAAGCACTTATGTTATAGGCTCCGTTTTGTTATAAATATGAATACAGCGAAGATGATGATCATATAAATATGTAGCTACATGACGCCTCAACATTTTAAGTGTCTGTTAAGTTGCTAGTATCACAATGAAAAGAGTCAGTTCCTTATATCATGTTTTTATTTTATTGTTAAGATAGTGAAACAACGTAGCCAGGGTGATGCGAATGATGTTATACACTACACTGTTTTTACCGGACGTGTCCTCGGGAGTTGTTTTCCATATCAAACTTGTGAAGTCTGAACTTAAGGAAAGGATGCAAGACTGAACTTTGCGCACTTAATATTGAGAAAAAGCCCCAACCAGATAGATGAATGTCTGCAGCCCCGCCTCCGTTTTCAGATGTCTCTGTTTTCCCCCCATCAACACTGACACAGAGCAGCAGCGTTTTAAAATGAAAATAGCCTCTTCAGCGTTTTCAAAATGCTCCATTTTCAGAGCTCAAAAACTCTGGAGTAGTGTGAACAGGTGTAACCATAGCAAAACTTATGCGTTTTAAAAGTAAAACGTATTAGTGTAAATGGGGCCTCAGTCTTTTCCACAGTTCACTTATAAAGTGGAGGAACTATCATGTCACCTTGTAGGCTAATTGGCTGATAGCATAAAACTGGTTCCCTCGATAAAATCTCTATAGGATTTTCCCATAGGCTTTTCGAAGATTGCAAATAATAAGCTCTGTGTTCAAACACTGTTCATTACACTTACATGTTTTGTCCAGCTGGATAATCCAACAGACGACAGAAATGAGGAGATGAGGCGTGAGGGACAAGTCTAATGTTATATGCCTGCAAGTCCCATCATGGACACAGAACAACATTCAATATTCTTTTTTGTCATCGAGTACAGCGAAAAGCAGCCCATACAGTCACATATGCTATAAATTTTAAGGAGGAGTGTAAATATTGCAGTTATGACAGAGTTAAATGTGTTCAGATGAAGAAAAAAAAGAACGAGAAATCTATTGATCACGTTACAATGACAATTAACATTTATGTGTTCTTACACATTTATTCACACGTTTGCATTACTGAGAGCAGGAAAAAGACAGGCTGCACTGGTAAACAGTATCTTCATAATATCGTTTAATTAAAATATACGAGCAACAAATGAATCTGTCTTGACAGTCTTTACAAGTAAAGGCATTATCTACACACAATATGTATTCCCAATTATAAAAATACTACAAACTATAAAAAACTACTCATGAAAATACGTACTTTAATCACAGACAAATCCAAATGCCCAACACAAGCCAGCTGCGCTCCAGACCAGCTCAGCTCGAAGATGTATAATGTCTCCGACACCGCCTGTAGTCCCGATTAGCAACTTGATAGCAACCGTCTTTTTAAATAAGCGCAACCAATAAAAAAAAATCAAGAGTATGATGTAACTGATATGTTTTATGTCGTAGACTAAAACGTGAAAGTATCTTGAGTTTGTGTTAGCCACAGACCTTATTTAAGCGATTTAACTGAAATCCCATTGAAAAAACCCATTGACTTTGGAACGAAGGAGCTGGAACTGCTAAAATGCTAACTTGCTTCCGGGTTTTTGCATACAAATTGACATCATAGCTCCCCCACTGTAATGTAGCTCTTTAACGCTTTCATGTAGCTGAATGACCAAACTCCTGCTGCAGAAAACATCCACTAAACTACGACACTCCACCTGTCATTTACTGACATCATTATACATGTCAATGTTCGGTAAACAATGTTTCCTATCAGACCCAAATAAAAAAATTAAATGACTTGTTTATGACTAAAGGGAAGTTTGGATCAGTACTCAGGTCCACACAACATGCTCCCCAGGAGATGGTGAAGCTGTGAATGTGCGCCCTCTAGTCTTCTCGTCTAATGAATGAACTGCGTATTCATTTTGATGAAAACTAAAATCTAGTCAAAAATTGAAAAAAAATTTGCACTGTTAGATGAGCAGATCCGGAGCACGCTCATTCAGTTGCATTACTGGTGCAGCAGACCTGTCAAGTTTTTGTGTCAAGCCATAACATAACTACTTTATGTATTGTCAGAAAAGTGGCTAATTCCTACATATTCATACTGTTTAAGTTTTAGTATAAAAAAAAGAACAATTTTAAAAGGAGGTGTGCCCTTAACCCCCTCCCTAAACCTATCTCTCATTGGGGGATGAGCAAATCATACTCAAATTTATGAATGAAAATATTCAAATCATTATGAATAAGTTACAAAAATGTACAAATTGCCATGAAATTGCGGTCACACTTTACAATAAGGTTGTATTAGTTAATGTATTTACCAACATGAACTAATGATGAACAATACTTGTACAGCATTTATTAATCATAGTACAACATTTACTAATGCATTATTAACATCCAAATTCATGCTGGTTAACATTAGTTAATGCACCGTGAGTTAACATGAACTAACAATGAACAACTGTATTTTCATTAACTAATGTTATCTAACACCAACAAATACTGTAATAAATGTATTGTTCATTGTTTGTTCATGTTAGCAAATACACTCACCGGCCACACATCAACAAGGCATTTGCGCCCACAGAATTGCCTCTCACTGGATATTTTCTCTTTTTCGGACCATTCTCTGTAAACCCTAGAGATGCTTGTGAATGGAAATCCCAGTAGATCAGCAGTTTCTGAAATACTCAGACCAGCCCGTTCCAACAACTATGCCTCGTTCAAAGTCACTTAAATCACCTTTCTTCCCCATTCTGATGCTCGGTTTGAACTGCAGCAGATCGTCTTGACCATGTCTACATGCCTAAATGCATTGAGTTGCTGCCATGTGATTGTCTGATTGGAAATTTGATTTGTTAATTCGTTAATGAGCAGTTGGACAGGTGTACCTAAAAAAGTGGCCGGTGAATGTACATGAACTATTATTAACTAATACATCCTTATTGTAAAGTGTTACCAAAATTGCAATGAATTATAATATGTAACTAAAGAAACATGCTTTAAAAATTCTTTACCCCCTATAAGAATATATTCCAATATAGGACTAAGCAGTAACCTCGAAAACGTAGGTTGTTTAAATTTTTATCTCCAATGTATACTACAATCCTTCACAATAAATAATGAGTGTTTATTAAATATACTGCATGAAAGCTACAAAAATGTTTTTTTTTTTTTTATGACCTAACAGATTGTGTTATTACAATTGCGTAGCACAGTGTAGTAATTCAGCTGTTATTTGACGCAAACACCGCTCCTGCTGATCTGTTTCCTCTGTTTCTCAGCAACACGGATCTTTTTTGTCTTTGTTTTGTCCTCTGTGTTTATTCTGGGCTCTGTCTGCTTTGAAGCCTCCAATAATATGAACCAGAGTCCTGTTGCTTGGCAAGGGGAGAGTGACCGCATAATGAAAGGTAGATGAGAGGTGAGGGCAAATAAATTATTTAAATTAAGGGATTGTTATGGACCTCCCTTGAAAAATAAAGAGATCATTTCACATGAAAATTTGGGCCTGTTTCTTTCTCCTGTTGACTTCCATAGTATTTGTTTATCTATGGATGTCTATGGCTAACATTCTTCCAAATATCTTCTTTTGTGGAAAAAAATAACTGGGTGAGTTAATTGGGAATACGTTTTTATTTCTGGTGAACTATTCCTTTAATTCAGCTGAAGCACAATACATATTCTCCACTATATGAATACGGTGTGTTAGTTACAATATTAATTAACTTCGGGTTAATCTTGGCTGTATTGCTTTAAAAATGGAAAGGATATTAAAAACGGACCTGTTTCTGGATGAGTTGAATTACACTTGTTTTGCCTGCAGATCTGCCACCTGACCTATTGCTTTATTTTTCTGAAAATAGCAGAGAAACGGTTGTTTATTTCAACGCACCAAAATACTCTTAAAAGGTTTCTCCGAGAGACTGGAAGTAATGAAAAGTAAAAGCCAAAGGGCCCAAAAAAGGACATTAAATTAGTCTCAGACCGAAGAAAAACAAAACAGCTTTCCTGGAAAACATGCACTGCGGCCAACTAGTGTTGCAGACGTTTTGTAATGTTGACCATTAAATGGTGTTTTTAAAAATAACAAAGATTTCAATCATGATTTATGATGCTTCCTTTTAAGCAAGGGTCTGTGGAAATGTTACAGGATTTTTTTAAACAATTAACAACTAATTTATTTAATACAATTAATTTTTTATTACATTTTTGTCAGTTTATTAAGAGTAAAAATGAATTATTAAATTTGTAAAGGCTACACATAAAATCAATAAAATATATTAACTGTAATATAATTACAAATAAAAATAAAGACAGGCTCAAAAAAATAATATTTGCTTTAAATAAAATATATAAATCCTTATTTTAAATCAATTATCCCAAAGAAGTAATTAAGACACAGTAAAAAGGTATTTAAAAGTTATAGTTAAACTATCTATACACTGTAAAACCCAACAGTCAACTTAATGAAATGAGTGTAACTTAAAAATTACTGAAAGTTAATACCACTCTGAAAAGAGTTTTGAACTCAGTGTTAAAAATAATGAGTTAAATACCTCATTACTTCAACTTAAATGGAGTAAGTTCACAGTACTCATATAGATTAGATTTTTAACTCAAATGGTTTGTAGCAATTGTTATCCTCAAATGGTTTGAGTTGCCTTAACCTATTGGGTTTTACAGTACTTAGTTGGTTTGAGTTCTCTTCATTTATTGGGTTTAACTGTGCTTCATTTACTCAAATGGATTAAGTTCACAGTACTCATTAGGGTTAGTTTTTAAACTCAAATGGTTTGTTGCAATCAGTTTTGAGTTACCTTAACTTTTTGGGTTTTACAGTGTAGATGTCCATTTACAAATTAGGATGGGTTTCTTTTTTTATTGACTATACAAATACACAAAGATAGCTATGAGTAGCGCAATTTTATGATGCTCACATTGCTCTTTTAACACATGACTGTACAAACATCTATAAATATAAGGGTGTTTCCTCTGAATTGAGCAATGCAGGCAGAGGTCAGACCGACGGTGTGAACTTACAGCATGTTAGCAGCTAAACTATAGAAATGCAAAGCTCCACACAAATGAAAGTCAAATTAGAGCCATTTGCCTCATGCTAATGTGCACATGGAAAAGGACACAAAGAAGAAAAGGAATGCAAATGTGTGTCTGCAGGTATCACATTAAAACTAAGGAAATACAATATGGGACCTATTTGGTCACTCCAATTCCTATATCTGTCTTGTTTCAGAAATATACCTGCATATTTATATAAAAAATAGTGGGAAATAAAGATTTGGTCTAAAACAGGTAGGCTTAGCTGTGGGTTAATTACAGTTGCATTATAATTAATATTAGAAAATAAATATATTTTTACTATGCTTTACTATAAAATGTAGGTCAAAAGTCCACATTAGTTCAAAGCTGTCTTAAATTAGATTAATATTTGGGAATTCTGATTTCCAAACTAAAATTATAGTACCATTTTTACTGTCTGTAGATGTTAAGTAAACACACAGACAAATTAAAATCATATAATTTGTACATAAAATGTATTAATAGCTGAATAACATAGTTTTACACTTTATATAATGTAAAAACACGGTTCAATATTGGATATAAAACTTTAATACTTACAAGAAATATAATATTGTCACAAAAGGGTTTGAACTGAACCCCTTAGCTTAATATATCCCAGTTTAAATACCTCATAACAATATTTCATAGTTAATCAGTGTTTAACTATCGAGCTAAGGCTTTATTAGATCTTAAAAAATATTAAAATATATATTTTCACTATATGGCTAGTTATCAGATGGTAAGATTTAGGTCAAAACTCCACAATTTTTCCAAACTAAAATGATAGTACCATGTTTTTTACTGTAATAGTTCAGTAAAGACAAGTGAAAACCATATAATTAATGAAATGTATTAATACCTAAATAACAAAGTTTTACACTTTATTTTATGTGACAACACTGTTCATTATTGGATATAATGTCCGTAGCCAGCCTAGTAAAATGGGTAGTTCTTTTGCCTCAAAAAGTGGACATTTCCAGAGTCATTCGCCTTATTTTCTATTAAATTATGAGTTTCAAATACTGCATTTTAGTGACATTTTAAGCACCAAATTTAGGTTGTTGGATGGTTATCATTACCACACTTTTTAATGCAACACAAATATTTCCTATATTTTTGTGCTTACCATACTATTTTATGTTTACAAAAAAAATTATGTTTATTTACAAATGTTCATTACGTTAGTAGTTTTATAAATAATGTAATGAGATTATAATTTTAAATGACATTTTTTGAACAAAGAAATATGAAAAATATTAATTTATTATCATCCATCATAAACAAAAAAAAAACTATTAGGAATCTGTTAAAACTTGTTTTAAATTAAAAACTACAGCCTATAGGCAAATAACAAACTAGCCAGCTGCCTGGATTTTAAAGTTAACCACTCACAATGGACATAATATTGTAACAAATGGGCTTAACCCCTTAGCCCAATATATCCTAGTTTAAATACGTCATAACATTTTGAATAGTTACTCAGCATTTAACCATCAATCTAAGGCTTTATTAGACCTATTAAATATATATTTTCACTATATGGTTAATTATCAGATGGTAAAATGTAGGTCAAAAGTCCACATTAGATCAAAGCTGCCTTAAACTACATGTAGATTAATATTTGGGAATTCTGATTTCCTAACTAAAATTATGGTACCATGTTTATCACTGTCTGTAGCTGTTCAGGAAAGACAAATGAAAACCATAGAATTTATAAGATGTATTAATAGCTGA
>CAIGQZ010032511.1:468390-480349 GCA_903798205.1 Danio tinwini
TCTGTCTGTCTGTCTGTCTGTCTGTCTGTCTGTCTGTCTGTCTGTCTATCTATCTATCTATCTATCTATCTATCTATCATCTCCCCTAACCCCCTTTACTGTACTGACCTGGTTAAGGTCAAGGCAGGAAGGCTAATCAAACATGACCTTATAGTCAAACCTGCTGCTCTTGTTCTACTTTACAATATCCCCAAATGGTTCAGGCCACTGTAGTGTGTGAAGTGTGACTGTCCTGCTTATGTCTCGTCGTAAATAGCAGTGTAGATTAGAGTCCTCGTGCCGCCAGTTTCACGTGACGGCCTGCAGACAGCAAACCCTTCCCCCACTCACAGTCGTCTGGAGCGCTGCACATGACTTCACATGTAAATGCGTGTGTGTATGTGTGTGCGTTTTTAATAAACTCGTATTGCTTGTTTTGTTTCTAAGAGACATTCACCAAACAGTTCTCCCCGCTGATGTACAGTTGCTTAGAAAGGCTCCATTTCCATCAAAGAACCTCAGGTTTGCACTTGCTAACCACAGCAGAGGGACTTTTGCGTACGTGTGAATTGTTGTGCTATGACCATAAAGGAAATTTCTGTCTCTACATGGTGTGGGGGTGTATGGTTTGAATTTTAAAGGTCCACGTGTGCTTTGAGAGTGTGTGTGTGGTGTGCAGTCTGGCCGTTGAGGTTTTAGGATAGATCAGATGGCCTATTTACATTAAAGCAGCTTACTTTACCGACTGTTGGTGGAAGCAGCATCTATATTTCCGCTAGAAATGAGATGAAGGTTTCTGTGGAGTGCGACGTCAGACATCAGCGCCTGTAAAACATGTTAGAATGAGTGTTAATCAATGCATTCACAAGTATAGAAAGTGCTTCTGTACTATAGAACTGATCACAGAAACTGCATTCATGCTTCAAAGAATTAGTGGTTAATCTGTATGAAGTGGTATTAAGCCTTTTACTCATATAGATATCTTTTTAAAGATATCTTTTAAATCTTTTAAAAATATATATATTTTTTTTAGAAAAAAGCACCAAGGCTCATTACTAGACAAATCTGCCACTGGGATATGAGCATATTGGATGGATATGTATTAATTAGACCATACAAATTCATATTTATTAGCCATTTTGTTAAATGAACTGCCAAATTGTAGACATTTAGGTGGGTGTTTTATCTTACATTTAGCAAGTGCAGCTTCATCAGACATCAGAGCCTGTAAAATATAGAATGAGTGTTAATCAATGCATTCAGAAGTATAGAAAGCCTTATTGCTTCTGTACTATAACTAATCACGAAACTGCATTCATGCTTAATTGGATGGATATGTATAAATTATACCATACAAATTCATATTAATTAGCGACTATATTGAATGAACTGTCAAATTGTTGACATTTCGGTGGGCGTTTTATCGTAAATGTAGCAATTGCTACATTTCATTAGACATCAGTGCCTGTAAAACATGTTAGAATGAGGGTTAATCAATGCGTTCACATTGCATTCTGTATTGAAAAAAAAAAAGACTCACGTGAGTGACTGTGTGTGTGTTTATGTGCTTTAGAGCTGCGTTGCTCTTGAAGGTTTTAAATCAATGTTCTCCAAGTGAGAAACTCAAAGGGACTGGCTATTTGTTAATCTGCATTAACACACAATGGGTTAATCCATCCCTCTTTGTCATTGAAACCAGGCTAACAAGTTATTTTTATCTCTCTTTCAGGGATTATCATCACCTGCTTTTGTTTTTGACTCACGCTTGCTTGCCAGTCTGAAGGAGGAGCCTAGTAATGATGACTTGATGTGGCAAAGGTGCAGTTTGTTAACAGTTATTAAATGTTCATATAAAAAAAAAACCCTAATCATATTTGAATGAAAAGTACATGAAATACAGAAAAAAGAAAGCTTTTGAAGACTACAAAATTAATCCTCAGTCATAATTACTTCATAATTATCCAAATGATATTTTTCAAAATATTATAAAAAGTACATTTAAATAAATGAATTTTTTTCTTTAAATTTGATTTAAGATTTGCTTAATTTTAGCTTCCCTTTTTAATCATTTAGTCATTTTATTGCGGTTTTGTTTTTCTACAGTAAATAACTTCCTGTTTTGTCTTCGTTCTCCAGCTGGTACCAGTATTCGGATGACAAGCCGGCAGGTAATGGTTTGGCACAACAGTCTGGCTGTGTGCCTGAAAAGGAAATGGGGTCTCCAGGAACAGAGATGCAGAGCGATACTCAGGATGAAAAGAATCAGGATGCACAGAACACCGACACAAAGATGCTCACCTTCACAGGTCAGCAGTTGCTTCCACTACAGGTCACATTACATATAAAAAAATAATCTTTCCTGCAATAGATTTGCAATTGTTTTAAAAAAATCTAAAGCGACTTATATATAATGTAAAAAAAAACATGCTCAAAATGCACACTCATTTGAATATGTGTCAAACTAGAAAGCCGTGGAAGTATTTGTAGCACATTTCACACAAGCACTAGTTTCAGTTTCACTTGAAATAAATTTGCTTGATGTTTATATTCATGTTTGGGGAAATCCATAATCATATGATTCTATATTTTATTCCTTTCTCTGCTCAACTAACAGTATAATATGCACGGTATTTGGCTAATAAAATGGGTTGGGTGCCAGGGGTAAACCCCACTACAGTTACTCAAACAATTTCATTAATCAAAAAATAAAGTAAATTTATCAATAAAGTATATATCAATATATTAATAAAGGAGAATAAAACAAAGCAACTTAACTTCAACACATTTTAGTTCAAATCATAAACCAACCAAACTTAAATTTCCAGGCCCAGGCACAATACCTACCAATAACATCAACGGGTGATAAAATATAAAATACATTTCCATAAAGATATAAATCAAGTTAATCACTTCAGAATATACAAAAACAATTTTAATCAAACTCATGCACAACAAGTAATAATTTTATTTCAAGGCCAAAATCGTCACACATTAACAAATTTAGATAACTCCATTTTAACATAGAAGATTTTTAACATAATGCACTTCGAAATATCTCTTCTACCATGTTCTAAATTAATATTTTAAACATATAAATGACCAAATTAGCATACAAACAATATATCCTTGAATATAAAACTCATCATTCAGTTTGCAGACGAAGAAAAGATTCACTTACCTGATCACCCGTTGATAATACTGGGCCCAGAAAACTACTTCAAACTAAATCTGATCACAGCAGTGATCAAACATTCAATCCTTTGGAGATCAAAAACCCAAAACAAATAGGCAACTCGAGCGCCAAAATAAAAATAAAAACTAAAGATACCACGCCTAACTCTAAGGAACACCGCCACTCCCTCAGAATAAGAACGACCAGCATGAAAATATCAATTTTCACAGCAATCGGGCTTAAAAAGCAACCGCGCTCTCCATAAACACACAAGCAGCATGCTCTCGTAACCCGGAATCACCTGCATGCTCTGACTGCGTGACAATGAATGAGAGACCAAACCACCATTCAAGGCACTCTAAATAACTTTCTATCAGGTGACAGTTCGCTCATATAATAATACAAATAATATTCTAATGACGACCATCACAATCAATGTTTGTATTTGATTAACTATGATTCTGGATAAACTAATTAGACAACAAAACTTACTCATCTGTCATTTTTACATTCCTGCTGTCATGTTTTTTGAGGCAGTATATTATATTACTATTGAAATCATTTAAAAAATGAGTTTGGATAACATTCAATAAATCATGCATTTTTGACTGGATGAATCAGCGTTTTTGAACGAATCTTATAACTTTTTAACAGCTACTTATCACCATCTACTTTGTGTAACAATATAAATAATAAAAATGACTTTGTGTTTGGAAAGACTAAACACAACCTCACATAATAAGTAGCATGTTTTTAGGTGACTTGTTGGCCATTATGACCTCAATTGTGCAAACAAATTAATTAAAAAAGTATGATTTCTTTTTATTTTAAATCCTGAGCAGAGCATATGAAAATGTACAAATGAAATTGAAGAATTACCTTCTAATTCACTAAAACACAAAAAAATGCTCTGAATGGCCAAATTGTACACATTGTTCTACTGGCGGCATATTTTCATTATTTCTGAATGAGCAGTGCTTCCCACACATATACTTTACTTGGGCAGACCACCCAGGTATATTAACGGCCGCCCAAGGATATATATATTTTTTTCCAATATTATCATTTTACACTTTTTTCGTATTTATTAGAGATAACCAAACATCCGCGTTTGATTAATCAGTGGAAAATATTCTTTGGCCCTACACATTTCATACTGCTTGCTCATTGTGTGTGCGCGAGAACTGTCAACAACACTTCAGACAGTCACACGTGCTTTACAGAGACCCACAGAGATTAAAATTTCCAAAATTTAAGGCTTAAAAATGCATCCAGCGACTCGCATTTTAAAGTTGTTGCGTTTTTGCATTACTCTTTTATTAAAGACTAGTTTCCACTTGGCTTCAAGGCTGACAGCGTGCACAGCCATGAGTCCGAGAGAAAAAGTAAATAATAGATTCATTAATCAACAACTTTAAATAAATATTAATAATTTTAAATAATAACAATATTTGGAGAGGACAAAATTATCTAAACTGGCTGCAAAATATATGTACATCTTTAGAAATGGTCAATCAACTCAATTGCCTTATTTAAATAATCTACACTTTTTATTATAATTAATAAGTTAAAAAAAAAAATCAATTTTAGAGATATCGTCTGTTTTTATTCATTTTTCCAGTAATTTATTTCTCATTTGCTGTATATGTTATTAGTTTGATGATGTTAATAGGCTATATTACATATTTCATACAGACTTTTAATGACCACAGAGAATCAGGACCTCGGTTTAACGTCTCATTCGAAAGACAGATGTGTAAAAATGTGTAATGTGTAAAAATCACATAATTTTTTTGTGTCACGTAAAGTTAACCATTTATGTGCCATGGGTAAAGGATGTGTTTAAATCCGGCTACCACTGCAAGTACATTTGAAACCTGTGGGAAGCACTGATGAGTATATATAAAAAGGAAGTAAACTTTGGACACTTATTTTTTAGAAAATGTGCCATTTGTTTCTAAACGAACAATCTAAATGTTACAGGCCAAGAGAAAAGTGTCCAGTCAGATGATGGCAGTGCGGATGAATGGCAGAGAATGGCAGATTCGCCAGATTGTAAGCGGTCCATAGAGCACAGTAAGGACAACATGGTGATGGAGCTCCTTCAGATGTACAGCGCTCAGCACGACAAACTACAGTCCACGCTGTGCAGACAGAAACAGCTGGAAAAGGTTTTTGCCCTATCTAGATTACAACAGAACACAAATAATATCTGTGGCAGCAGCTCAGACTGGTTCTCACTGTTGTGCTTGTGAACAGGAGCTGCAGGCGTTGCGTCAAGGTGAAACCCTCGACCGCTGTGATCTTCACGGAGAGCTAGAGGCCGTTCAGACTGAACACGCTCAGCGGCTTGGTGAAGTCCAGCAAGAGCAGAGAAAGCTGAAGTCCAGACTCGACCAGCTGAGGCAGCAGGAGTGCAGATGCAAACAACTGAGCACCGAAACGCACCAGGAAACCATCTATGCCAGACAGGTATCTGCCTTTATACATTTAAATAGATGCATATTAGTATGTTAAATATACTACGATTTCAGAGTTTAGAGTTAATAAGTATTAATAACTCACCAGTTCATGTTAATTTATGCAATACCTAAAATTAACTTTTTTTTTTAGAATATTAAATGCTAATGTCTGCTTTAATAATTCAATCAAAAATTTGGGTCAAATAGTGTGCCATATTTCAGTGATATTACAGATATATGAAAAAAAAAAAAAAAAAAAATATATATATATATATATATATATATATATATATGAGAGGCAGCTTTAGAAAGAGGAAATAAGATACATTAGGGAAAAGGGAGGTGATAAAAAGCCACTCCCAAACTGTCCTTGAAGTAGGGCAGTGTGAGATCAGGGAGAAAAAAGCCCCAGCAACAAGCACATAAACACACAGCCAAAGAGAAAAGAGTTTCCAAATTTGGGTCAATATCTGCCAATTTTTACAGATTTCTAATGTCCATCACTGGTCCCCAGATCTGTCCAAATCTCGTTGCAAAGCCGATAGTTTCTCCGCAATGTTTTCCATTTTGCGGTCTATAGCCACAGTCTGAGTACTAACAGCTCTGCTCACTACCGCTTCAATCCAGTCGGCCAGCTTGGTGGGGTTTTGAGCCGCACTGACCGTTTTTATCAATCGCCGATACCCTAGAGCCCCGCCTAAGCCCATCAGCAGAAACCCTGTTATCAAAGCTCTGAATAGATAGATATCTTTAATATTCTCCAGGGACAGAGTGGCCTGGCACACGACATGCCACTTCTCTCACCCATCCATCATGTATCTAGCTGCAAACGTTCCTGCAGGACAGTTGGGTTCCCCCGAACCCAGGCTTCTCGTCGAGAAGATGGTGTCAATTGCGTTTAGAGACCAGTTGATCAAATACATAATTCCTTATTGTTTGGAGAGTAGGGCAAGTAGAGCCTCAGAGATAGAAGAAGACAAGACAAGAGGAGCCAGTCAGGATAAATACGGGAGGGTAAGAGAAAAAATGCGACCACCTTCGCCGAGATTTAAAATAGTAAAAAAAAATTATATTACAGACAATACTAATCAATATCAAATATCAAAATTTATAAAAATGGATAAGAGGTTAATTTTTCATCTGACACACAATATTATAAAATAAAAATAAAAACTTTAAATGTAATAATACAGATAAGCATATTAAAATCTATGAAATTTTCTTTGAGCCACTGTATATAGCTCATAACATGTATATATTAAAATAAACTATTTAAAAAACCAACTAAAATAAAAGTATCTAATACAGCAGATGCTGGCTATCAAATCCTGTGGTATGTAGTGATGTGAATGGGAAGGCTTAATCTGAGTTATGGTGTGGTGTGTTCAGTTATCAGAGCTGCGTCAGAGGCTGGACCGAGCAGAAGAAGACCGAGAGGAGCTGCAGGAGGAGCTGCGCAGAGAGAGAGAAGCCAGAGAGCGGCTGGAGAAAACCATTTCTGAGCTCAAGCAGCAGATTAGGGAGTCCACACACCCCGCACAACATGACTCAATGGACAGTCCCATCTCCTCATCCTACAGCGACACACACATGTCGCCTGCCTCTTAGTCTGATCCCAATGGATTCTGCAGGTGCGCTCTTCAGTTTGGACTTTGGATGAAAGTTGCTTTCATGGCAGGAATGATTTTGACAATAATGGTGATCCTGAGTAAGTTTGGGTTTTATGCTGTGAACTGATTTTTTGGGGTGTTTTGATACAAGTTAAAGAAATAGTTCATGCAAAAATGAAAATTCTGTCATTATTTACTAAACCTCAAAATTTTAAAGAATGTTGGGAATCGGTAGCCATTGACGTTCATAGTATTTAAAATCTTTTACCAGTGGAGGTCAATGGTTACTGGTTTCAAACATTTCCTTAAAATATCTTCGTTATGTTGAACATTCATTCATTCATTTTCCTACGGCTTAGTCCCTTATTTATTAGGGGTTGCCACAACGGAATGAACCGCCAACTATTCCGGCATATGTTCTACACAGCGGATTTCCTTCTAGCCGTAACCCAGTACTGGAAAAAACAGTACATGGGGAGGACATGCAAACTCCACACAGAAATGTCAATTGGCCCAGCCGGGACTCAAACCAGCAACCTTCTTGCTGTGAGACGACAGTGCTAATCACTGAGCCACCATTTTGAACATATGTTAAAAAAAAGAAAAAAAAAAAACTCAAACAGCTTTGGAGAAATTGGAAGTTTGAGTTAACGACAGAGTTAAAATTTGTTTGTGTGAACTATTTTTTTAAGTAGTTGGAGACGTTATGCAAACCACTGACTCTGCAAGCGTACAATCAATCCGTTTTGGTTTATCAGTGCTAAACTACTGATATTAAAAGATTTATTTTTTTTTAAACTGCAATTGTTAAAAAAAATACCCTGACTGATATTGTTTCTAAAATATTTATTGTACATGCATAAATGTGATGTGAATAATCAACATATTTAACATTCTTTGTGCCAGATTTATGTTTTATATTTTCTGTAGGTTATGCTCATTATGAATGTACAAAATTATATGCATGTGTACTTTCATAAATTATGGATAAGTATAATATGTTTACACTGTGGTATGAAACAAAAAAAAAACATATTTCGAAGCCATTTCCAGTGAATGTTTTGCCTTCAGAATTTTCTTTTTGCTTATTTCCAGGACATTTAACACCAAACAAAAAATGTTCAATTTTAAAAGTCCCGTGAAGTGTTTTGAAATATGCATTTTTATTTGTTGTTTGATGCAATCTCAATGCAGGACATAGTGTAGCCCCTCTCCTTTTCAAACCAACAGCCAACAGCCGAGTGGTTGAGCTCAAGTGCATCAAATGTGAAGCATCATGAAGGGGGCGGGGCATGTCAGATACTAGAGAGCGTTTGATTGGTTACGTTTTGAGGAGAAACTGAAGCTATGAGGTGACGTGAATAAAACCATTAAGGCTTAAGTGACAAACTACAAGCTTTACGTGTTTATATCAGTTTTATATCTTCTAAATGTGAATTTTTTCACTGTTTTGGAGCACACTAGCTTATCGATATCCTAAAAACGAACAATACTGATACTAACATCTAAAACATTTTATTTTAATTTCATGGGACTTTTAAAAGTGATAGAAGTTACATTCTATAAAGCGTCTAGACAAGCAGGTGTGTGTACTTTGCTTAAAGATATATGTGTTATTCCAAAGCAATCTCATGGCAATTCGTAACTTTTTGATTTAGTGGCTAATTCGATCTAACTCGTACAGTTTAGTACGATTTGCTCTTCAAAACGTTTAGGGGAGAGTTTAGATGCTGCACCTCCTTTTTAAAATTGTGCATTTTCGTGTGACTGAACTTGTACAAATTTGTAAGAACTAGCCACTAAACTGACAAAATGTAAAATAGTTACATTTTCTCGTGAGATCTGTCTGGTTATTCTTAAGTGTGTGTGAGAAAGAAAATTTATGTATTGATATTGTTTGCTGTACCTGACAATCAGCGTGTTTATTTGAAATAGCTTTTATATGCGAAATTGAACAGTTAAAATAGTCACTACCTCAAATGAAAACACACACACACACACACACACACACACACACACACATATATATGCACATCAAATATAGGTTGTGTATAGAAATTGATGGATGGAGTAGTCCATCATATGACTCATAAATACCTCTGTGCTGCTGCTATGATGTTTCCTTTTTTCCATTTTCCAGACCTAAAGATGCATGTAAGATTGAAGAAATATATAAGATACAGATATGCTGAGTATTGTTTGCTAACCTTTAAGCCAAACATAATTTCACAATAATGTTGTCACGTAAAAAAAGTTAATTCTTTTTGCCAGTGCCATCTTTTGAGTATCGTATGACTCTTTTTGTCCTACCTCCACTTGTGATCAAGACACTTTGTATCACCTACCAATTTTGTATGTCATATATTTCTACATCAACTCATGAAAAAAAATTATATATTAATGTGCTGTCTGGGAAAATAATAAAAGTGATTATATATATATATATATAATTATTTATGTTGGTGTGATTTTCTTTAGACAAAAATGTGGTTTCAATTTTTAAAACAATAAAAAGGTAATAGCTTAATTCAAAAGGGCAATCATTTAGTAACACCAAATAGAATACACAAGACGTGTCACTCCTATAGTTTTGAATGGGGAAAAAGTGTAAGTCAATATGGCAAATGAAGCCCCGCCTCCTAGTAGAGGAGCCAATCAGTGATTGCTTTAAACTGACGAATCTCCAGTGGAGGGGATGAGACCAGATGTGAGTTTCTGCAGATTTTGGTGATTCGAATGTTTAGAAATGAAACGAGAGACAGTTGTTGTTTAATTTTATTGATGATTCCTAATATGAAATTTAATAATAAGCTTGGTAAGCAATTTTGGAGAATTTGATGTCTCCCCATTCAGACTGTGCTACATCCGAAATCGCATACTTCCATACTATATAGTAGATAAAAATAGTATGCGAGCTTAGTAGTATGTCCAAATTCATAAAATTCGAAAAACAGTGTGCGAGAAGTACCCGGATGACCTACTACTTCTGGCAAGATTCTAAAGTACACATCGAATGGACACTGCACTATCCCATTATATACTGCTAGAACATTCATGAATGCGAGTGAAACGACGCAATTGACATGGGTAGGTCATGTGATGATGACAAAATGGCGGATGTAGTACATCTGAGTTCCATTCATACTACTGACATTCATATTGTATTGAACATACTTTTCTAATGGCCAAGTAGTACGTTTAAATTCAAATGTAGTACTTACAAAGTAGTATACCACCCGAGAGGCATTTCAAAGATGGCCGCCGAGTGAAATTACTTGCCTTGGTCTCAAACTTAATTCCTGGAGGGCTGCAGCTTGCATAGGCCGTACTCACACTATGTACAGTTGCCTTGAACTGGGCCAAAGCATGCTTGTCCCCCCTCCCGTCTCCCCCGACGGCCCGCACTCACATTACATTCGGGCCTGGGCGCGCTTACGTCATCGATGATTTGCTGCTCAGTAAGCGCTCTTGCTCAGCACAGTGGAGATTTCTTTAGTTATATCGTTTAAGTCGTTTGATATGCGGTGACACGCAGTCTAATATTTCACCGAACAGATCACCCACTTTTGACGTTCATAAACAATCATAAAGTCCTCGTGCTGCAGGAATTAGGAGGTTTGCTGAAGGCGCAGCTGACGTGCAGTGAGGGATTTGCGTCTTTAATAATCTACGACAGTGTGCGTTCATTGAACAGTATGAATGATTAATTAATTCATGTGTAAAAGTCCCTTAAAAGTCATGTCTCACTTAAAGTTTCGGACTTAGGCACGCTTGCACTCACACTGTAAGCGAACCGCGCCTGAGCCCAAGTGAACCGCGCTCAGGCCCACCTCTTCCAACCGGGCCAGGGCCGCCTAAGTGAACTGTGCCTGAGCCTGATTCAGAGCGCTAACACTTCTCAAACGATCCGATAGCATAGTGTGAGTAAGCCCATAGTTTAACTCCAACCAGCTCCAACTCACACCTGCTTAATAGTCTCTAGTGCACCTTGATTAGTTGGATCAGCTGTGTTTGATTGGGGTTGGAGCAAAACTGTGCAGAGCTGCGGCATTCCAGGAATTGAGTTTGAGACCTATGCCTTAAAGGGACTTTAGTAACAATCACAAAAAAAAAAAAGCTCAATTTAGAAAAAGAGCAATATGATGACCTATCCAAAGATGTAAGGATCCCAGTGCAGCTCCCAAATACAAAGTAATTGTCTTCAAATAACTACTATTTTTACCCTCCTTTTAAAGGGGACCTTTTATGCCCCTTTTTCCAAGATGTAAAATAAGTCTCTGATGTGCCTAAAGAGTGTTTGCGAAGCTTCAGCTCACAATAACCCCCAAATATTTTTTTTAAACTCTTTGAAACTGCCCCTTTTAGGCTTTAATCCAAATTGTGCTGTTTTGGTGACTTCAATCTAACGGGCGGGGCTTTCCCCCTCCCATGACACAAACAAATGAAGAATGTCAATCAAAGTGTTTCTACAGACTGCTTTTATGAAGTGTGATTATAAAAAATAGAATTAATAAAATTTTACCATTAGAGGCTGCCTATATTCACACACTGCTGCCACACAACCATGTTAAAACCCCTCATGAAAGTGATTTTTGCATAATAGGTCCCCTTTAAATTTTTTAATATGCAAGTCAGAGTCTTTGCATTACATTTTTACATAAATTTATCGCTACACTGAACCACTTCATTCTTATTTGGACATTTTATCACCACAGAAATAAAAATAAACAAAACAT